>PVIY010002354.1:0-129311 GCA_004026745.1 Myrmecophaga tridactyla | reverse complement strand
GACCCTTGGAAATGAAGAGGGAAAATGCCTCCCGGGGAGCTTCATGAAACCGGAAGCCAGGAGAGAAAGCTAGCAGATGACACCATATTCGCCACGTGCCCTTCCAGCCAAGAGAGAAGCCCTGACTGTGTTTGCCATGTGCCTTCTCACTTGAGAGAGAAACCCTGAACCTCATCGGCCTTCTTGAACCAAGGTATCTTTCCCTGGATGCCTTTGATTGGACATTTCTTTAGACTTGTTTTAAATGGGACATTTTCTCGGCCTTAGAACTGGAAACTAGCAACTCATTAAATTCTCCCTTTTAAAAGCCATTCTGTTTCTGGTATATTGCATTCCGGCAGCTAGCAAACTAGAACAGGCAGGCACCGGAATTGAACTCAGGTCTCCGGCACAGCAGGCGAGAACTCTGCCTGCTAAGCCACTGGGGCCCACCCTCTCAGGTGTTTTTTTCAAAGTCAATGCAGGTCTCAGTCAAGAAACAAATATTTCTTAGCAAGGAGGCAATCAAACATTTCTACAGCCATTCCTGAAGCTCGGGGCAGCCTGAATTTCTGACATACAGTGAGCCCAGCAGCTTTCAGAGGAGTGCTCCTCGCCTGGAGCTTTCATTAAGTATTCTGTGACTTAGTGATGGATTCTCTTGTCTAAAACTAGCAAAAAGGCAAGAATTTTGTCACATCTGCCTTCTTTAAGTATTTCATGCAATTTTTTTCCACCTCTCATTAAAGTTCAGGTTGGAATGGCAACACAGCTCTGAAGTCATTCAGAGTGGCTGTTGGGGATTCACGTTCTTTCTTTCTTTTTGTTTTGCCACACTCTGGTACCTTCACCTGCTTGGTCCAATTTTGCTTCCTACCACATCCATTTTCCACTAGTGAGGAGAGGCTAAAGGAGGTAAGAGAACACATTCATTCACTTTTAAAATGACCTGAAAGTTGCACATATAATTGTTACAATGATTTTGGGTGTTACATCTATGTCTTCTGAAACTTCTTTAAAAAAAAAAAAAAGAAATGTCTTTGTGGAAGGAAGGGAAATGTCTTCAGATAGATTATGGTAGTGAAGACATGGCTATACACTTAGGTTGGATTGTATGATGTGTGAATAAAACTGTTTAAAAATGAACAGAGAGAAATAAGTGCTAGAGAAAATGAGGAGAAAGAGATGTACCTATTCACTGTCAGTAGGGAAGCTGAGAGGTGCAGCCCTTTGGAGGGCAGTGTGGTGGTTCCACTGGAGGCTAGGAGTGGGGTTGCCATATGATCCTGACACCCCATTGCTCAGTATATACCTGGAGGAATGGAGTGTGGAGACATGAGTGGACATTTGCACACTGGTGTGTACGGCAGCAGTGTTTGCAATCTACAATGGATGGAGGTGGCCTAAGGGTACAATGACTGAGGAATGGAAGGGAGAACTATGGTGTATATATATAATGGACTACCGACTGATAGCAAGAAGGAACAGTTGTGAGACATGCAACTAGGTGAATGAATCTTAAGGACTGTATGTTGAATGAAATATCTGAAACAAAAAGACAAATATTATCATGCCTTGCTCATATGGACTACTTGTAATATAAAAACTTGATGCTGAAGTCAAGAGCATGTGTTATCAGGCTGAAGCCTATTGTAAAGGGTCCTAGATTGTAAGCTCTTACAGCAGGCAGATATATTCACAAATTGTAACTTATTTCTAAATTCTGAGATGCTGAGCTGTTTGTTTATAACCTGTTCATTCCCAGAACCTTTGGGTATTTATATGATACATGAGACTCAGAATTAAGAGTTCTGAAGCTATGGAAATCAGCAATACACCCAACAGGAACTGTTTAAAAAGTTGAAAAAGGGTTCTGACTTCAAGTAGAGATATGAATAAAGCTAATCTGGATAGGACTAAGGTAAATCAGAATACAGGGTAAAGGATAATAGCTTCCATATTTTAAAACTTCAACTTCTGCATGAGACCAAAGGGAGGGATGTTAATTTGGTGCAATAGTTATATTTTGGGTATTACATTTCCTAATTTAACTTGTATTGTCAGTTTACTTGAACACCATAAGTACATGGAGTCTTGAATAGGGCGTGAGACTTTGTTGGTTAGTCCATATTAGTGTGGTAAACATGTTTTCTTGTGCACAGATGAGAAAATTTCTGTAGAATATACTTTTGGGAACGGACTTTCTGGGTCAATAGCTATGCACATCTTCAACTTCAGCAGATATTACCAATTGCACTCCAAAATGACTGTACTAAATTGACACCCTGGAAAATGGTCTTTTAGTGTATTACTTTACAAGGTACTGCTTTGAGAGAGAAGATTTTAGAATGAAAGAAGATCTTCTGGATGTGTGTGCTAGTGTGAAGCTATTATGTACCCCAGAAAAGCCATGTTTTAATCCTGAGCCAATCTTGTGGGGGACAGCTGTTTCTTTTAATCCTGATTCAGCATAGTAGGGTGGGAACTTTTGATTAGATTATCTCCATGGAGATATGGCATGCCCAATTGTGGGTGTGACCTTTTGATTAGATGGACATGTGATTGCACCCATTCTAGGTGGGTCTTTATTAGTTTGCTGGAGTCCTTTAAATAAAGAGGAAGCATTTTGGAGACAGCTTAGTGTTGACGCAGACTCCTGCAGACAATTGCTTCAGAGCTGACAGAGCCAACATGAAACCCAGATGTTTGAGATGCAGGGCCTACAGATGTCACCATGTGCCTTCCCAGGAGATGCTAAGCAAGCCAGAACCCAGAGCTGCGTCCCAGAGGAGAAAAGGAAAGGGCCACAGATGCCACGTGAGGAACCTCCATAGAAAACAGAGTCTGAAGCAATGGATTCCAGGAGCAAGGGACCAGCAGATGCCAGCCACATGCCTTTCCAGCTGACAGAGGTATTCTGGATGGTATCAGCCTTTCTTGAGTGAAGGCAACTTCTTCTTGCTGCCTTAGTTTGGACATTTTCTTGGTACTGGAACTGTGAACTTGTGACTTATTAAATTCCCTTTTTAAAAGCCATTCCATTTCTGGTATATTACTTTCAGGCAGCCTTAGCAAACTAATACAGATTTTGGTACTGGAGAAGTGGGGTGCTGCTGCAGTTTGCAAATACCAGGCATGTTGGAACAGCTTTTTAAATGGGTAAGGGAAAGATTCTGAAAGAGTTGTGAGGAGCTTGATAGAGAAGGCTTAAAATGCTCTAAAGACACTCTTGGTAGAAATGTGTACTCTAAGATACTTCTGATAAGGCTTTAGACAGAAATGATGAATGTGTAGTTGTAAACTGGAAGAAAGGTGTCTTCATTTGTAAGCTGCCAGAATGCAATATAGCAGAAATGGAATGGCTTTTAAAGGGAATTTAATAAGTTTGTTAGAAGAACATGTGAATCCATCTATTCTAGTGGGTCTTGACCACTTTGCTGGAGTTCTTTCAAAGAGGAAACATTTTGGAGAGAGCTCAGAGCTTACAGGCAGGGCTGATTTAGATGCTTGGAGAACAGTTGCTTTAGAGCTGACAGAGCCGACAAGAGACCCAGACATTTAGAGATGCAGGGCCCAGCAATGTTGCCACGTGCCTTCCCAGGAGATGTTAAGCAAGCCAGAGCCCAGAGTTGTGTCCCAGAGGAGCTAAGTGATGGCCCACAGATGCCATGTGAGGGACCCCCACAGAAAACAGAGGCTGAAAGCAATGGATGCCAGGAGCAAGGGAACAGCAGGTACCAGCCACGTGCCCTTCCAGCTGACAGAGGTATTCTGGATGGCATCAGCCTTTCTTGAGTGAATAGTTAGGTTCAGGTGTCAACTTGGCCAGGTAATGGTGCCTCGTTCTGTTGCTGTGGACATGAGCCAATGGCATGTGAACCTCATCTGTTGCTGATTACATCCTCAGTCGGCTAGGAGGCATGACTGCTGCAATGAATGATGTTTGATTTAATTGGCTGGTGCTTAAATGAGAGAGCTCAACGTAGCACAGCCAAAGCAGCCCAGCATACTTCATCTCAGCACTCACAGTTCAGCCCAGGCCTTTGGAGACGCAGAAAGGAATCACCCCAGGGAAAGTTGTTGGAACCCAGAGGCCTGGAGAGAAGGCCAGCAGAGATCACCCTGTGCCTTTCGACGTAAGGACGAACCTCAGTTGAAAGTTAGCTGCCTTTCCTCTGAAGAACAATATGTTAATTAAATAAATCCTCTTTTATTGAAAGCAAATCTGGTGTGTTGCATTCTGACAACTAGCAAACTAGAACAGTACCCTTATTCTTGGTGCCTTAGTTTGGACATTTTCTTGGTACTAGAACTGTAAACTTGTGACTTATTAAATTTCCTTTTTAACAGCCATTCCATTTCTGATATATTGCTTTCCAACAGCATTAGCAAACTAATACAATATGCTACCTGAAAATGAAACTCCTTGGTATGGGGCCAGGAATCCATTTTCCATAAGGCATAGTGGCTGCCTGGAGATTGGCCCCTGGAAAGGAGAGAGAGGAGAAAAGACTAGAAAGGGATACCAAAGGACCAGGAACCTGATGGATGGTGTTCTAGTTTGCTAGCTGCCGGAATGCAATATACCAGAAACAGAATGGCTTTTAAAAAGGGGAATTTAATGAGTTGCTAGTTTACATTTCTAAGGCCAAGAAAATTGTCCCAGTTAAAACAAGTCTATAGAAATGTCCAATCTAAGGCATCTTGGGAAAGATACCTTGGTTCAACAAGGCCGATGAAAATCAGGGTTTCTCTCTCTCAAGTGAAAAGGAACATGACGAACACAGTCAGGGTTTCTCTCATCTGGAGAGCCATGTGGCGAATACAGTGTCATCTGTTAGCTTTCTCTCCTGGCTTCCTGTTTCATTAAGCGCCCCGGGAGGTGTTTTCCTTCCTCATTTCCAAAGGTCGCTGGCTTCTGGGCTCCCTGCTTCTCATGGTTAAGTTCTTTTCTGCTCTCTCTGAATCTCTCATTCTCCAAAATGTTTCCTCTTTTATAGGACTTCAGAAACTAATCAAGATCCACCCAAATGGGTGGAGACACACCTCTACCTAATCCATCTTAACAACCACTCTTGATAGGGTTACATCTCCAGGGAGATGATCTAATTAGATACAGTATTGAATAGGGATTATTCTGCCTTTACAAAATGGGATCTTGATTAAAACATGGCTTTTCTAGGGGACACACATCCTTTCAAACCAGCACAGATGGGAAGATTAAATAAATGTTTCGCAGTAAGTGTGGTTTCTGGTAAAAGTCTGTACTTGCAGTTTTGCCCAGACATGGAGGAGAATAAAGAAGCCGTTACATTTGTTTAGGTGCCTCTGTCTTTTTGGGTCTCCTTTTTATTCCTACTGCAAGCTCCATGTCAGGACATAAATAACAAACATTTTGCTGAATGAATGAGTACCTGTAACCTGAAATTCACATGAATAGTTCTGTTACTTATATTTGCATTCACTTGATCAAAAAGAGAATTAAGGTTTTAAATACATCATGCACAAAGAAGGGACTAATTAACTGATTATTAGATAAAAGGGAACAACAGGATTCATTCAAATCTAAACTACTTGAGCATAATTCTATTGAATGTCTTTTTTTTTTTTCCACTGGCTTGATGCAATGTCTTTATTTAATCTATAACTGCCATTTTTTCAAATAACTACATTTGGTCTGTTTTTGGTCTGTTAAAAAACCCTGAGATAACTTCTGGCTATTTAACCAATATCATTCATGAATATCGAGGGAAAAGTAAACAGTTGCTTCAACACGCGCAAAACAAAGAAATTCTTTAAGTGACTAAAACTGCTGTACAGTACACTAACAAGAAAGGGCTTTAGCAGAGGCAATATATTTCTGCAATAGTCTTGGTCTTCTAAAACCATGTCTTTAGTTTATTTTAAACTAATATAGGCCACTAGGCATCTTACTATATGCCAGGCAAAGTACTCAGCAACATATATACTGTAACACATTTTTTTTTTTTTTTTTACATCGGCAGGCACCAGGAATCGAACCCGGGTCCTCGGGCACAGCAGGCAAGCATTCTTACCTGCTGAGCCACCGTGGCCCGCTCACCGTAACACATTTTAATCCTCACAACTGTATGAAGTAGGTAATATTTATCATTAGCCCCATTTTATATCACTGACAGAGAGGCTGAGTAACTTGTCCAAGGTCACAGACTTAGTAAGCAGAAGGGGCATTATTTGAATGTAGGTAATTTGATCCCAGAATCCCAGCTCTAAGTCTAAGATTCCATGAATCTTTGATATTTTAAACTTTTACGTATTAATTTTTTGAAGTCCTATTACAACACGAGGTAGCTTAAATACACATATACGGCTAAAGCGATTTTTTTTGAAAGTATAATCTAAAAAAAAACCCCAAAACTATACACTTCATACGAATGGAGAGCTAAAGGAAGGACCAGGGATACAAATGCCGCCCAGAAATATTTTTAAATAATATCTACCCCCGCACAAATTAATAACCATATGTAAACAACCGGTGGCGCATCTAACCCACTCTACTCCAAGACAGTGCAGGAACTGGCAGGCCGTGGGACATCACGGTCGGCGCGCATGCTCAGAGCTCTGCTCCGGCGCTAGTCAGCCCTATGCTCCGCCCACTCGTGCCGCAGAGGCTGCTGGGTCGGCCCCCATCTTCTTTAAGCGTGGTAGGCCAGCCTTAGGCGTTGAAGTTCAGGTTGTCGCTGCTGGTCGTCCTGCGGCGCGGCTTTGCGACACTAGGACCCTAAAGGTGAGCTACTCTCGGTGGCTAAAGAGAAGAAGGTCCAAAAGAGTCTGCTTTGCGTGGTGCACGGCGGCGCGCCCCCTTTCCTCGCTGCTTCACTAGGGGCAAGCCTGCCACTCGTCTTTCTCACCTTCCAGATGAGCCGGCCCGGCATCGCGTGGGCCGCAGCCCGAAGGGGCGCGCGCTGGGCAAGTGAGCGGAGGGATCGCGGGCCGCGCGGCAGAGCTCCAGAGCTGATCGCTGAGAGGAAATGCGAGAGCCTGAGGTTCCCGCACGTGGCGGGGGGCCGGGCGACTCAGTGGTTGCTTTAGGACGGGACGGAGCTTTGGTGAGGTCTTCTGGTCATAGGCTGCTCGCATCCCTACCGCGTCTCTTAGGTTTAGGACCTACACTGCCTTCTAGAATTGCCGAACGTGGACGTTTTGCACC
Source organism: Myrmecophaga tridactyla (assembly GCA_004026745.1). Classification (NCBI taxonomy): domain Eukaryota; kingdom Metazoa; phylum Chordata; class Mammalia; order Pilosa; family Myrmecophagidae; genus Myrmecophaga; species Myrmecophaga tridactyla. The sequence goes on along the minus strand of PVIY010002354.1, from coordinate 122,143 downwards.
ACCTCGGGGGAGGTTGGCGCGGGATAAATACCGGAGGGTTCCATGGAAACTGGTTCTGAATGGAGGCCGGAGAGCTGGAGCCGCAGGTCTTTCCGAGGCGTCACCCTCCTGGGCTTTTAGGGTCCTCATTCACTCAACCTTAAGGCTTGCGCTTTGTGAATGGGAAAGGGTGGGTAATATTTCACTTCTGGTTGTACTTTCTGGGAAACTTGATGAAATGAGGTTCCAAAATAAAATCAGGTAGGCCGAAAAATTCTCGTAGGTACTAAATAGTTCTTTTATCTCATTGTTTGCCTTGGTAACTTAACTATAGATTGTGGTAAACAGACCAATGCAAGAGATTGAGGACGGCTCTTGCAACCCCCTTCACAACCACCGCCCCCCGACCCCCCAGTTCTGTAGTGGGATGTACTCCATGCAAATCCCCTTTGCAGGAGTTTCCAGTATGCATCAAGTGAGGCTCCAAGAAGTGTACCAATGATAGTTCAACGTTAGAGTCAGTCGCAAACAAATAATCCTTAATGAGTTTTTTTTTTAACTTTTATTGTGATAACATATATATACGACATAACATTTCCCATTTTAACCACTTTGAAATATACAATTCAGTGAGGTTAATTGTATTCATAATAATGTGCTACCATTACCACTGTCCATTACCAAAACTTTTCCATCATCTCGAACAGAAACTCTGTAGCCATTAAGCATTAACTTCTCATTCCCTAACCCCATCCCCACCCCTGGAATTCTGTAGTTGTATTTCTCTACGAATTTTCATATTCTGTTTATTTTGATGATAGTTCTTACTAATATGTTTTTGGACACTGGATGAAAGGTAGTTAAGTAGAGCACTGGGGGTAAGTAATTTGAAGTCGGAAGACTTGGTTTTAGATCCCTAACAAAACAACCTCAAAGCCTCAATTTTTTGCAATACTAATGCCAGGGATGTGAAACAGGAAACTTGCTGTTAAGGCCAATGAATATCATAGTAAATCAGGCATCCCTCCCAGTTTAAGGTTGTCTTGGTGTCCCCATGCTCTCAAATTTTCGTTTTCAGGGTTGTTCATGTTGTATAGCATCTACTCTAAACCCCTGAAATGTAATATTTGGATTTTTCCCCCTATATTAAAGATAGGGTACCTAACCTTTTTTGTAAATTAGCTAAATAATTGTTTTGAAATATACTGACAAAAGTGATCTGCTTATAGCTGGAAAAAACAGTTGAAGGGAATTTTTTCTCTAAGGTTGCTTGACCAGCTAAGTGAAGATAGCCAGTTACTTTGTTATAGAAGATCGAACAGTGACTTACTGAAGGGAGTGTAGATTATCAATAATTTTTTGTTTTCTATTATTTATTTCAAAGTTTTGCATTGCTGAGGTATTTAAGAATCAACTGTAGAAACAACCTGTTAAAGGAGACATTCTTGGTTTTTAAGAAAACAATAGGATGTTGATAATATTTAAACATTAAAATTTCAGGTTGTCACAATGGCTGAAAATGGTGATAATGAAAAAATGGCTGCTCTGGAGGCCAAAATCTGTCATCAAATTGAGGTATGATTCCTATGTTATTAAACTCCAAAAACAAGCTTCCTGGAAGGAAATTTAGAGCCTCAAAACTAACACAAAGAGAAGTTTACTTAATTTCAGTATACTGGTCTATTCAACATCTGGTTTGCCTTTGAATCTTGAAATTTAACATTGGAGATGCCAGTTCATGAAATCCAGGGGCCACAAACAAACATTTCAAAACATAACACCATAGACTAGTGTAATTAAACTCTTTTTTGTTTTAGTTTCCTAGTCTGTAAAATTAGGATAATAGTACATTCCCCTCATAAAGTTGTTATGAGGGTTACATTAGTCGATAAAATATGAAACATGTAGAAGAGTGCTTGGTACTTAAGAGGATAACATAAAAATCCCCGGTAAAGTAACTTCCTTGTTAAATAACATTTATATTCTCAGATATCCTAATAGTTCTTCCTGCCTAATTTGTTCTTTACAGCTATTGGAACCTTTAACACAGTTTTTTTTAAAAGCCCTCTTAGCATTTTTTGCATTTAGGTATTACTGTGTTTAGGTTGAAGCTACACAATATCAATAATGGCTGCATAATAAAATAGGGAACTAATCCTTAATTTAAGTGTCATACACTTACTGAGGAAGCTTTGGATCATTTTTTTTGGTGTATTTTTTTGTAACTCTCAGAACTAATTTTTTTTTTTAAAGTTTTACCTCCTCACCATTTTAAATTGGTCACATTACAGTTTTTTTCCACAAATTTCTTTACAAACATGAATAAAAAATACATATTGCTCATTATGTGTTTAACACTTAGAACAGTGCAGAAATGTATATAGAAAAAGTTAATGTTCTTAGAACTACCACCTCTCAAATACTGCTCTCCTGAGGTAATCAAGGTTAAAAGCCTGATTTCTTTCATTCTTTGGTCAGTACTCATACTTTCCTCCCCCACAAAAGATAGGATGCATTCGGTTAAAGTTTTGTGTCATCAATAATTTATCCAGTTCCCTACTTGACATGTAGGGTATTTCCAGTGTTTTAGCTATAATAGTTCTACGATGAATAGTCATATATAAATCTTAGTAAACATGTTTATTGGTTTAAAATAAAATTTCAAGGAGATGTACTGCCTCAAGGGTAATGTACATTTTAAAAAATTTTTGATACATATGGCCAATTTACTTGTTTTACCTATATGTCTGTTTTTCTGTAATCAGGCTAATACTAGTTATTCTCATTTTTATAATTTTGGCCAATTTGTTAGGTGAAAATACTAGCTCATGGCTTAAAATTGCATTTCTTTGATGAATAGCGAGGAATAATTTTTCAGTATTTATAGTATATTTGCTTTTTCTCATTTTTTTTTTTCATGTCTTTTGCCCATTTTTCTGTTAGGTTGTTCATTTCCACCACCCCCCTTGGTTTATAAGAATTCTTAGGCAAATGTCACGTTTTCTTTTTATGCCACGTTTTAGCATTCCAAATAGTCCTACCTGGGTCTTTTCATATATAGGTTTTTCCCTTTGCCTTTATATGAGAAAAGAGTGCTTTTGCTTAGATTACATACCTTAACCTATTATGTTTTTAACTTAAAAATGAGTGATTAACCAGTTTATTCCATGTTTTTTTTTTTGGCTTAAACAGTGGGAATTTATTGGCAAACAGTTTTGAGGCTAGAAGAGCAAAATCGAAGCATCAGCAAAGCGATGCTTCCAATTTATTCCAATTTTAAAAACTTTTTTCCACACTGATTTGAAACAAGCTCTTCATATACTAAATACTTCATATACTAAATACTTTTTCTTTGTTTAGGGCTTTCTAATCTCTTGCCTGTCATGTTATTTATATGTTTTGATAATCACCGTTTTAGATTTAATGTTAATTTGTATTATAAATATTTCATTACAGCATATTTAGGGGAAAATGTTTATTACTGTTTATTGTCTCCTAGAAGTCATGGCACATATTCGTAAAGAATATAAAAATTCTAGGGATGCAGTCAATATTATATCATTGTTGTTATAAATAAATAAAATATATTTATCTTCCAGTATTATTTTGGTGACTTTAATTTGCCACGGGACAAATTTTTAAAGGAACAGATCAAACTGGATGAAGGCTGGGTACCTTTGGAGATAATGATAAAATTCAATAGGTAAAAACCTTTTAAAACTCATTTTAGGTTTTCTGTTAGCAAGTGATATTACTAAGGGTTATAATAATTTTCTATATACTCTTTTTAGGTTAAACCGTCTAACAACAGACTTCAATGTAATAGTAGAAGCATTGAGCAAATCTAAGGCAGAACTCATGGAAATAAGTGAAGATAAAACTAAAATCAGAAGATCTCCAAGTAAACCTCTTCCTGAAGTGACTGACGAGTATAAAAATGATGTAAAAAACAGATCTGTTTATATTGTAAGTGAGCCTTTAATGCATTTAAGTATATTTTAACATTCATTAAGAAAGTAAAAAGTTTATTTATTTATTTATTTTTATTTTATTTTTTTTACATGGGCAGGCACCGGGAAACGAACCCGGGTCCTCTGGCATGGCAGGCAAGCATTCTTGCCTGCTGAGCCACTGTGGCCCGCCCAAAAAGTTTACTTTAAATAAAAGAAAAACAAGTCTCAAGAATCACAGCTTTACCACCTACTTATTATATGTCCTTGGGCAAAGTTCTTAACCTCTCTAAGCCCTATCTTCATAAACAGGGATATTTTCTACCTAATAGTACTGTTGTGAGAATTACATGAAAAAGTCCATTGAACATTGACCAAAATCTTTGGCGTATAGTAAGCACCAAAGCCTATTAGCTGTTCTTATTTATCAACAGCTAATATCAATTTTCTTTAGCATATTAATTTTAAAATTTTATGGAAAATTACAAACATAAAAAAATAAAGTGAATACTATAATGTTACTGACTTCAACAATTATTACACATGAACAGCATTTTGTTTCTGTCCTTGATTGGATTATTCTTAAGCAAATTGCAGCTAAATGAGCCATCTTTAGTGCATTAGAGAACAATTGCTTTTCACCAGGGCTATTAAAAGCTTGAGAGAGAGAGAGAAGTAAAAGTAGGTAGAAAGAGACAGCTAGGTAGGTATGTCATGGATTCATATGGAGATAAAATGAATAAAAATTTTTGGTGAATTGTTTACCTTGAGGAGCCATTATGTTTACATTTCTCTTTGCTTTTCACAGAAAGGCTTTCCAACTGATGCAACCCTTGATGACATAAAAGAATGGTTGGAAGGTAAAGGTCAAGTACTAAATATTCAGATGAGAAGAACATTGCACAAAGCATTTAAGGTATGATTATATGATGCTGCAGACTTTTTCTAGTTGTCTGATATATGGGACTTAACTTTCTAATCTTCTTGCCTTTTTACAGGGATCAATATTTGCTGTATTTGATAGCATTGAATCTGCTAAGAAGTTTGTGGAGACCCCTAGCCAGAAATACAAAGACACAGACCTGCTAATACTTTTCAAGTAAGTTTTTTTTTTTGCTGTTGTTTCATCTGGCCACTTAGTTATAAGAACTTGACACAATGGGGTAAAAAGGATGGAATAGCATTCCCTACAAAGGCAGTATTTTAGTATCCTTAGACATCCTTTAGGAAATGCTTGAAATTTCTTCAGTGGGAACTGTACGAGTCCTTTGATACTTTAAGGAAGGGATTATTTGTGCCTTTTCACTGTTAGCAATTAAAAAAGGGGATTAAGAAGTTTTACTGCTTATTTTGCAACTAAAACTCAGGCTGGATAATAAGTTAGAGAAAATCACTGTAAACTTTCATCCATTCTTATTTCTCATAGGCCTGTATTTTTATAAAATACAAAAGACTATTAGAAATGAGGGTCACATGTATATGTATGTATATCTAAAAATGAGAATGAACTAGAGCATTTTTGTAAGGTTAGTTGTAGTACCACAGTTCCCTACTTTAGCATAGCATAATCTTCTAAATGCCATGTACTTGATTTACTTAGAGATGCACTGTGATGAAGCACTGTTTTCAACCCTCAATTATTTTTTCATTTCCCTGCTTAAAAAACTTTATTATGGTATATACAACAAAATATTTCCCATTTTAACCACTTTCAATGTTCAGATTGTTTAATTAATTATACTCAGATTGTTTGCCATATCACCATCCATTACCAAAACTTTTCTATCACCCCAGATAGAAACTCTGTACCCATTAAGCATTAACTCTCCATTCCCTACCCCCATTCCCACCCCTGGTACCCTGTAGTCTTTCTATCTCTATTATTTTGTATATTCTAGTTATTTCATATAAATGAGATCATAAAATATTTGTTCTTTTTTGTCTGGCTTGTTTCAACATAATGTCCTCAAAGTTAATCTATACTGTAGCATGCATTCAAAATTATTTTAAGTATGCTTTTCATAATTGCTTTCATTCTTGGGACTGAGAGGTTTTAGAATTTTCCCTTTTGTGAAATTATCGCACCCTGAAACATTCAAGTATTTATGACTTCTGGTTTACTTTTATTTTTTCCCCCATACTTGAATAGTACCTAAAAACCAACATGCGTTTACTAATGAGTATGGGTTTTTTTCTGGGGTGATGAAAATGTTCTGAACTAGATAGTAGTAATGGTTATATAACACTGACTACACTAAAAACCATTGAATTGTACTGTACACTTATAAATGTGAATTTTATGGTATGTGAATTATACCTTACTAAAAAAAAATTAGAGTAATTTCCTTGCCTTTTTTTGAATTTTTACATGATCAAATGTATTGATAGAAAAGTTGTTTAACATTCCCTGTTATTGCATGTCTCAAATCATTCATAATAATTTATAGTTTTCATGAACTCTATATTTCTTTGTCCTTTAGGGAGGATTACTTTGCAAAAAAGAATGAAGAAAGAAAACAAAATAAAGTGGAAGCTAAATTAAGAGCTAAACAGTAAGCATGCTACCAACATATTGAACTAGTCATAATTTTAATTTCTTAAAAGTTTGACCAGAGTAGATGAAAGTGGTTCTAGAAAGAGCTGATGATGAGCTCTGAATATAGAGCCTCTTTCTTGGTAGTGAAACATTGGGGTCTTCAGCTGCCTGGATAATCTGAGGGCCATGTTGTGTTGCAGTTTAGCATTGAACAGTCAGAAGAAAGTAGTTTAGTGATTGTGATAAAGGTTAACTTTAGGATTAAATTTCTTTATATTTGAAATAAAACAGATTCTTTTAAATTTGTTCATATATTAAATGGAACAAGTTCTGATCATAACATTTTTATTTGTAGAGAGCAAGAAGAAAAACAGAAGTTGGCAGAAGATGCTGAAATGGTAAGTATATTTATTACTGGTATTTGCACATGATGTTGCCTAAATTACTCACTACTTATCCAGAGAGTTTAGTCTAGTAATCAGAGTTCAGTAATCAGTAATCAGATCATTTATAAGAAACTAAACATCACAACAAAGGATGATAATTAGCTTCTTTTTCTTTTTTATAGTTATAGAATGGTCATTTATGATTTGTGGTTGCTTTTAAAAATTTTCTTACTGCATTATATATTTTTATAGAAATCTCTAGAAGAAAAGATCGGATGCTTGCTGAAATTTTCGGGTGACTTAGATGATCAGACCTGTAGAGAAGATTTGCACATCCTTTTCTCAAGTCATGGTGAAATAAAATGGATAGACTTTGTTAGAGGAGCAAAAGAGGTTTGGAAACATTAATGTAGTTTTTGCAGTCATTTTAAAAACCCTTAAAAAACTGCTTGGTCTTTTAAAAGGTGAACTTAGCATTTTCAAAGTTAATATTTTTGAAAATAGTTTGTACTCTATCATTTACTTCTTGTTTTGTTATTGCTGTCACTAGATATGATGTCTGATTTTTTTCCTCAAATTATACTTTGAGTAACAGTTGGTATTGATAAATGCAAGTTACTTTTTAGTGTTTCTTTTCTAATGTTCAGTAAAACTTATTTAAAGTGGTAATGGCATAGGAGATTTGTAAGAAAAATACTTTGATGTGTAGTTTTTATGGGACTAGAAACTAAGGATGTAGGGCTTTCGTTTTCTATTTTTGATGTAGGGAATAATTCTATTTAAAGAAAAAGCCAAAGAAGCACTGGATAAAGCCAAAGATGCCAACAATGGTAACCTGCAGTTAAGGAACAAAGATGTGACATGGGAAGTACTAGAAGGAGAAGTGGAAAAAGATGCATTAAAAAAAATTATAGAAGATCAACAAGAATCCCTAAACAAATGGAAGTCAAAAGGTCATTTGTTCTCACTTTGCGTAGTATGGTTATTTTAACTTGTTTTGAGTAAAAATTTTAATCAATGCCCAAAAATATTAACAGATTTAAAATTTTTCTTTATTGAATTCTCAAATATGTCTCTATAGGTCGCAGATTTAAAGGAAAAGGAAAAGGAAATAAAGCTTCCCAGGCTGGATCTGTTAAAGGAAAAGTACAGTTTCAGGGCAAGAAAACTAAGTTTGATAGTGATGATGAACGTAATGAAAATGGTGCAGCTGGTAAGTTTTTTCTAATTCCTTTTATAATTTGATGAGAAATTTGTATTTTCATGAGAAATTATTTGCAGGAAAGAACAGGAATGTGGTATTTCAAGGGATATTCTTGGGTTATTGTGATTTACAATATGTGATTTACTGTGCTGTTTTACAAATAGGCAAGGATATTTGGAAGATTAGTTGGGTAGGGACTAGATATGTAATAAAATGGAAGCCTTTTCTCATTGGTGTAGGGAAGAAGTTGCTTATCTTTTAAAACAGAATTTTGGTGTTATACTTACATTGAATTTAACAAATTAATTCTGCTATTGAATAGGAACAGTGAAAAGAGCAAGAGAAGAAGCAGACAAGGAAGAACCTGCATCAAAACAACAGAAAACAGAAAATGGTGCTGGAGACCAGTAGCTTAGAAAACAAAATTTTTATTCATTTTAATTAGATTTTAAGCTGCTTTTGTCTTTGGAGGTTTTTAGAAAGAAAACCGAATTAGGTCCACTTCAATATCCACCTGTAAGAAAGGAAAGATTTTTTTTGTTTGTCTTTTTTGTTTTGTTTTGTTATCCAATTGAGAATTTTTTTTTAATGTATAGATCTGTTAGTGTTATTTCAAATGATTCAAATATAAAAGGGAAGGTTCTTCCACTAAATTGCCTTTGTAATATGAGAATGTGTTAGTAAAACTTAATAAAATATATAAACAGAGCAAAAACTTAGTTTATTTTTTCCTTTTTGTGCCCAAAGCATTTGAGAAAGGTCATATATTTCCTTGGCTTTCTTTTTTATATATACCCAGAAAACTTGATAAAGAATAAATAATGACTTATTACAAAGCTTTTCATACTGAAATGTAGTTAGAACAGAATCAAGAGACTTACTGATTTCTTCTTATGAAATCTGTATGATGCTGGAAGATCATATCGCAGCTCTGTAAAACAAAAGCCATCTAAGGATAAAAATTGCATTCCCAAACATTTACCACCTTGATTATATGCGGCTAAGCCTGACATTTTAGAGCTGTCAACTTTCACTCTTCCAAGAATGACCTGATATATATATCCCCTAAACTAATTAGCCATCGGCAGTTCTGCTGTTTTGGCCATTTAATACTGAAATTTAGTTATGGGGAGGAGTTCAGAAGTATAACAAATGGACAAAAAGGCCATTCTGTGAAAATGATAGTATCTTTACATTTTTAATTTCCTGATAGTCTATAACTATCTTAATTGTAATAGTCATGTTGATTTCAAAAATCATATTTTTTAAAAGAATAATATTATTAAGACATCATTTTAGAGGGCTGGACATGAATTTACCTTATCCTTGATTTTTTGCATCATGAATTCTAATCCTCTAGATCAGAGGTCAAATTTTAATGTGCTGTCAGGTCACCTATGGATTGTGATTCTGTAGGTCAGGGTGGAGTCTCAAATTCTGCATTTCTAACAAGCACCCAAAAGATGTCAGTGCTGGTAGTCTAAGGACCACTCTTGAAATAGCAAAGTTCTGAAATGGTATGCTATTAGAACTTCTAAGTGTTCCATATCACACACTGTATTGTAATACCTTAAACTAGGTAAGGCATTCCTTTTTGCACATTATATTACTAAATTACTACTTGTATATCTAGTTGTATATTTAACACTATAGTGCCAATTAATGGTCAGTTTATTATCACATAAAAAACGTTTTTCTCTACTACATTCTACTCAGACTTTTCAAAGTTATTTGGATTTTACTTAGTTTCTAGTAATACGCGTTTCCCATTTTGATGTTTGTGAATGTTACCCAATTTACTAATAAAAACGTATCAAATATGATTTAATCATAGTTTGGGTGTTTGTATCCTATATCCCACTAAAGTCTTAATTTATGATGTCTTAATTGCTCAATATTATTTAACTCCAATTAGAAATTGGAACAGAAAGGTAATCCAGGCAGTTCTTACGCTTGTCTGGTGGTAGCATTTTCCAAGTACAATCCCATGCTCTCAGTCACTGAAATGCTATGTTTTGTCTAAGTCTGGAGTAACCAAAATACTTGGGCATTATGATTAGAAATTTTCAGTAAAATTCATAAATTGGGATAGGTTCAGGTAAACAGATAAATGTTCACCTAGCTTTGCTTCATTTCCAACTTCATTATCAACCATGCACATTTTGTCAGTGAAAAAATAGATATTCTTACAGTGTTTTGTCTTTTTTGTCAGTACTAGTATAAAAAGCTTGGTTGGGCTTTTGCATGTTGGCCCTTTTAGATAATTAGGGTTGGGATTTGTTTTGTGAGAAATTTAAAAATTCATTGTCTTACCTGCAATGATATCTAGCTTGATTTTCCATTCTGCAGCTTTCTTTTGAATATGCTGAACATAAATAACATGTTCACATGAGCTGATTTTTAAATTGCTTTTTTACTAATATTTGCTATTAAGTATTTTCACTTTAAAAATTTCCTTAGAATTTAGACCTTTATAAAGTTTCAAATGAATGCATAGCGTTTTTGAAAATAAAAAATAAAAAAATTTCAATAAATTTAACAATCTGAACAAATTTACATGCATAAATCCAAGTGCTAAGGTTATTATTTCAGAAATCCATCAAAGTACATAATGTACTTACACCATTTCTGCATTACCTCATTAGTAGAATATCTAGCTATCCTTCTGGAAACCATTTAACAGAAATTTATATCCATAGGCGAAATACAGTGACAGTGTGATACACTAGTTAAGAACATGGTTTCTGTACAGACTACCTACATTTGAATTGCATCTCTGCTACTTGCTAGTTATGTAACCCAAGCATATAACTCATGCCCTCTGTTTCCTAATAATAGTATCTCTTATTGAATCGTTATGGAAGACTGTAAAAGCACTTTGAACTGTGCCAGTAGATATTAAACATGCAAAATACCAGCTATTATAGGCCTAAAATTCTTAAATCATTTCATAAGAAACTTAATTTTTGGTTATTGTTTTGTTATGAAAAAACTGCTTTATAAATACACATATAATATCCCAACATCAATGGGAATAAAAAAGGAAAGTTGCCCATAACTCCCAAATAAATGAAAATATGTATGCATAATTTTCTAGAAATGACAGTAGAGATAGCAATATTTGGTATTAAGTATTTTTTCCAAATTAGTCTTCATAATACTTAATAATTGCCATTATTAATTAATAAAGAACTTAGCTTTCCCTATTTTAGTTTCCAACTTTTCTGTTTTAAATAATATGGAATTAATGTTTGTGTTTATAGTTTTCTCTCGAACTTAATAGATAATTCTAGGTTCTGGGTATTTATTTTTCCTACTTTGAAATAAAAAATTTCTGTATAATAGATTTTTAACCCAAATAATACTGTAATTTAATGGAATTTTAAGATCCTTGATAACTTTATCACAAATAAATTATGATGGCATTCTTTACTATGTGAGTCCTATGGTTAGTGAAAAGTTTTAGATGCTAGATAGATTATACAATGGAATATGACTGGTCTGGCAGATAGAAAAGAATGAATGGGGTCAGCCTGGGGATAAACATTGAAAGATTAGTGTCAGTGTTGTCAAATCAACTATAAGCCAAGACCTAAATTCTCAATGCCTGTTGAGGTAGGACACCACAACAGCTCTGAGAGTCGTAACTATTAGCATGTGCCGGAACACTTATTTTTCAGCTCAATATTTCTATAAAAAATTATCAAATGCATGTGTGTTACAGAGAGAGAACCAAGCACTTTTAAAGACAAGGGGTCTATAGTTAAGGAGTTTGGGTGGGCTGCAGTGACAATCTTCTTAAAAATGTAGACTACTTTAGCAAAATTACCAAAAACCTAGAGTAGCTATATCTAGAGCATTGAGAGAGGGATTGTCAAAGTTAGAAGTTGATTCCTCATACCTCCTTCATAGCATGCACCTGCCATACCAGATTAATTTCTTAAATTACTTGTTAAGCTCACAAATACTTAATGGTGTAAATGAGAAGTGTGCATTTAATGAAATATTTGTTTAAAATTCAACCATCAAATGCCAAGGCAGTGGTAATAATACTGCCTCCCAGTGGTGCTGCATGGCAACACCAATGAAAATGTAAGCTATTTGGTACTGTGGTTACAAGAATATATTCAAATAAATGGATTTTGCTGCTTAATTGTACCATTTTTTTTACCGGTATATTTTATTGGTCAGCATGATCTGTATATGAGTTAGATACATTTACATTTTGTCATGCTTATTAGATAATAATATTTATTGGTATTTACTTTCATGTATTGAATGGAGGTTTATTTACCAGTAGTTTTGTTGTATTCTTTTGCCTACCTACATGTTCCGCTATTCATTCTTAGCAGTATATGATTTTATACCTTTTTGAGGATCATTAGATTAGCATATATCCAGAATTTATTGTTTCCAGCTGGATTCCAGAACACTTGTATTTTCAAGTGTTGAATATTTTTCCTACAAAATCACTTTAAAATCTTTTACTACATGTATGATATAAAGCAATAGTAATAGCTAAATTATAACAATAACATATGTCAAACACTGTTTTAAACTCATTGAATCCTTACAACAACCATATGAAGTATAAGGTACTCTTAGCTATACTTTATAGGTGAGGAAACTGCAGTACAAGTAACTTGACCAAGATGACACAGCTAGGAAGCAGCAGAGCTCAGATTTGAACTCGGGCAGTTTGGCACAACCATGTGCGTTCTTAATCACGGTTATACTGATCCTGAGATAAAAACTTCTCTCCCCCATTTCCCATCTTATATACCTGCATGTGCTATATACTAGCAAGAAGAATAAAGGTAAGATGTGGGTTCTGAATGCAGGTCTATTCAACTCCAGGTTCAGTTTTTTTTAAAACCTTACTGGTTCATCAAAAAGTTAAACAGCTACCATATGCCTTGGCAATTCCACTTCTAGATACATAACCCAAATAACTGAAAGCAGGGACTCAAACAGATACATGTACACTAAAGTTCATAGCAGCATTATTCACAATGGCCAAAAGATGGAAACAACCCAAATGTCCATTAGCTGATGAATGGACAAACAAAACATGGTTGGACTATTTAGCTATAAATAGAAATGAAGTGCTTATGCCTGCTACAACATGGATGAACCTTGAAGAGATCATGTTACATGAAATAAGACACAAAAGGGACAGATATTGTATGATTCCACTTACACGAAATAGCTAGAATATACAAATTCAGAGAAAAAGAAAATAAAGTACAGGTTACCAAGGGTGAAAGCTGGGAAGGAGAGGGAATGGGGAGTGAATACATATTGGTTGCAGGATTTCTATTTGGGGTAATGGGAAAGTTTGGTAATGTATGGCGGTAAGGGTAGCACAACATTGTAAATATGATTAATCCCACTGAATTGTATGCTTGGGAGTGGTTGCGATGGGAAATATGTGGCATATATGTATCCACAATTTAAAAAGACTAAAGAGACAATTATAATTAAATACAACACATGATCCTGGACTGGATCTAGTAATGGAAGAGAAAATGCCCCAAAAGAAATTATTGGGATCACTGAAAAAAATGGAATATAGACGGTATTATATCAATGTTAAATTTCTTGAACTTGATAACTATACTTACTCAGGTTATATAAGTGAATATCTATGCTCTTAGGAAATATACATGGTAATAATAAGTATTCAAGGAGAATAATGTGTGCAACCTATTCTCACATGTTATAAAACACAAATAGAATGATATAACGAATGTGGCACTGTTAAAAGTTGGCAAATCTGGCTATGTGGGTAGAGGGTATACTGGAGTTCTCTGTATTGGTTATATATTATTTTTGCAACTGTCCTCTATATTTGAAATTATTTCAAAATAAGTAAAAACAAAAATCCCAGGCTTTACTGCCTTCCTTAAGCATCTCAGGCCGCATGGGGACATTGGGAAAATAGGTATCAACCAGGATTTACTCAGGCAAACCAGGACATATTGTAACCCTATATATAACTATATAACTACTACATTTCTGTACTCCTGGGTTATAGCCCCTTTCTTGCCAACAGTTCCTGCCTGAAGAGATCTGTTACAAAAGAGCCAACTATGCAGGCAGGAAGAAAGTTAATCACAGATGCTAGTTAGTTAAAGGGAAAATTTAGTATCTCTGTGCCAGATGTTAAAAAGGTCAGTAGAAATGGATACTCTGCTATTTGGTAGTCAGAGTGAATACTGAAAACACTATCATGAATTTAAAAATAAATGAAACAGAATATCATGATTTGAACTTACTTCTCTAGTTGAGGATTTGTGTAAAGAATATACTACTGTTCTTGCCATTTCCAAAGCAGTCTTCAGAAAAGCCATATCTGTCCCTGTGAAGAGAGCAGAAAAAGCTTTTTACATTCATATGCCTGTTCTCAAAATAGAAGATAAAACGATTAACAAGGATTTAGAAATATTTTCCCACATTCAAAATAACCACCTAATTCTTTCTGCAAGAAGACAAGAGTACAAACAAAATATCAAATATTATTTTAAGCTTAATAGAATACAACTAGAATTATACTGTCTTGGTTAAATGAAGCTAAAGTAAAAGCATCAATATTATATTCCAAAGGAATGACTTTCAAAGCAGAAAACAGGAAGAACACTACTCACAATCATCTAAGCGGGCTTTTTAAACACTGTGTCCTTTCTTCCTCTTACTGATCCCCTACTCTCCTTTCCCACAATATACACAAAATTAATAGCCACAGTGAATTACTATTACTGATGGGCACATGTTAAAACCCTTGGGTGTGTTATAGCATAAAAAAGGGTTCTAAAAGAATAAAATCCTTTAAAGTTTTCATAATCATTCATAAGGGTTAGGTAGATAATTCTTGAAAGCAAATACAATAAATATATTTATTATATATTAATGTAAAATATAATAAATGGATAAAAGTACTTTGTTTACTTAATCTTAATTTTGGAAAACTAAACTAAGATTGAAAAATTCAATTCTCTAGCTGTGCATTCAGTAAACTGAATTTGAAATTATAATTACTATCTAGGAAGAGACTAGCTTATTTAATGAACAGTGATAAAAATCACTTAACTGAAACAATCAATGATAAAATATTTTTAAAAACATTGCTTTTCTAAAATACACTGGTACATCTGGTTCTTGTTACTAACCTTTATTATTTTTTGTTCCAAAGGGAGGATTCATAATTACTGTATCAAATGACTTGGACATTTTGTTAGATAATGAGCACACATCACATTGAACCATGTCAATATTTGTTAACTCAAATTCTTCCACATTCCTATTAAATATTTCTAGTGCATCTTCATCTATATCAAATCCAACACACAATCTATAAATAAAAAACACAAAGATACAATTTGTAACTCCGAAGTTACAACAATAATAGCTGGTTTGTCATATATATTTTTTAATCCAATTAGCAAAATATAATATATAAATTCAATCCAATTAGCATGATTCCCCATCCTGGCAAGGAGTTGGAAGCAGGTTTTGTATAACAGGGAGGCATTTGGCTGCTGTTACAATTTTGTTTGTTTTGATCTTTTGTCCATTCTAAATGTACTTAGCATCAGATTCTTGCTCCCCACCCCCCATCTCATACTGTGGAGTACCATAAACATAATTTGGTTGATCCTAGTTATGCACCCCATACCTCAATAGTATATAGTGGGTAACCTACCCTGCTCCTAACATTGCAGTTCCAATGCTAAGCACTCCACAACCACATCCTAAATCCGCAACCACTTTATTTTCAATGTCATCGTATGTGTTATGTATTGTATACAGCATACAAGCTAAAAGATAAATGAAACATTAGGGAATAAGTAAGCAAGCTGGTGAACAAAATGTAATTTCTGCAAATGACTCCATAAAAATTTCTTCAGTCTTTCATTATTTAGTCTTCTTCCAATGGTACACAAGATTATTAAGAAAAAATAAGTTTAATAACTTGGTTTATATACTAAGAGGCACCACAACAGAGTTTAACACATTGCAGTAGTTCCCAAAAACTAGCCTGTTGGTGAATGCCAAGAATGATTAACACTTTGACCAGTCTAAGGTAAAATGAGGAAAAAAAAGTTTTTATTTTGAGCCTGTTCAAAATGTTGCCACGCACACATATATACAGTTCCTTCTTTTATGTTAAAATATTTTTATGAAAGGATAGTAAATGGGTTTTTAAAAATATCCTTCTTTGTCAAAATGTAAATTTGACAAGCCTGTATCAGCACCCAATATTATTTTCAAATTTTACTTATCTACAAAATCTACAAGTTTGGGAACCACTAATATCAAATGAGCATAAACATTAAAAGGGCACAGAATTTTCTTGTAACAGACACAGTTATAAGCTCAAACTCAATGGGAAAGGAAAAGACTTACATCTATGGTTGTATCCTTGAGACACAGATTCAAGCACATAGATTCATGATCTACAGACACATGTGTTCATGATCTACATGAGCAAGACTTGATATCAAGGAACCACTAGAAAGCAAAGCAGAAGCTTCTCAGATGTGAGAGATCTTTTAAATACCACAAGGGTCTTGGGTAAACTGAAGGCTAAGTATGAGCAACACCACTCTCTGTGGCTATCTGAATCCAGCAAAAAGGACTACTGTCCGTCACTCATGCGCCGAGATTCAGAGGTTTTATCAAAATCACAATTATAGGGATACTTCAGGGTGACTGCATTGTCTTGATTGTTGCTGCAGGTGTTGATGACTTTGAAGCTGGTATCTGAAACCAACAGAAGAATAAAACCAGCAATGCAAATATTTTGAAGGGAGGTAGAGGAAAAGTGGGGATGATATATGTCAATTAAATCTTCACCTCTCATTGTAGGAAGTCAATGGAAAATATTTAAATTTGACAATCCAAGAAACAGATGTATAAATACATTTAGAAATTTGGAATTAATCACTAGAACAATGAAATTTAAATAATTTATAGGAGTTGTATCTGAGGAGTGCAGCAGGATGTGGAGAGCGATGGGAAGAGACCTGACAAACTTTATTACAAGCCCTTGATATATAAAAAATATATTATTTTGACTTTGAAAACTTTTTAAAAAATTAAGAACACATCCCTAATTGTATTATGTATTATCATTATCATCTTTTTTGGATTCCTTTTAGATAAATTAAGCCCATGCTCAATAACAAACAAAACCAAAAACTGTAACTTCACAAAGCAACTTTGTGAACTGCAAACTTGAAAGTAATTCACTCTTGACTTGGTTATATATTTTTAAGCAGTTTCATTATATGCATCACACAACCATAAAATAGTACAAAATTTTGCTAACTAAAAATGATAAAATTGTATAAGGCTCATAGAATCATTTCCTAATGTTTCCAATGATGAAACGGATTGCTTTTGCCTTAGATTTTTAGATTTAAAAGTAAAGTAATAGAGCAGTGCGATGGTGGCTCAATAGCAGAATTCTCGTCTGCCATGCTGAGATCTGAGTTTGATTCCCAGTGCCTGCCTATGTAAAAAAAAATAATAATATATGCTTGTAGAAATTTTAAGCAATTTAAAAACATACATGCAAACATTTATGTACACACGATGCGTGTGTGTATATATATAATACATACATATATATATAAAATATATTTGGGATCTGGAAATTATCCAATATGTAAATCTTGGAACTCTGGGAAATACAGCACATATATAGACATACTATAATTTACTACGGTATTTTTATTTAAGTGCAATCTTCTTAAATGAGATTATTACCTAAGGGTGGGGAAGCAGGGAAGTATTTCAGAAGGAGGAATCCCTTCCAGCTCTAACATGAAATATTCTCTTAAGTAACTGAATACACCAAGATATTTACTATAGATTATAATTCTGAAAATTATAAAATATCCAGCACCAATTGTAGCTTCATTAAATGACACACTTTAGTTTGTCAATGTAGGTTTCAGGATCTTTTCTTGGCTGTATGCAT
This sequence comes from Myrmecophaga tridactyla, assembly GCA_004026745.1. NCBI lineage: Eukaryota > Metazoa > Chordata > Mammalia > Pilosa > Myrmecophagidae > Myrmecophaga > Myrmecophaga tridactyla. The sequence goes on along the minus strand of PVIY010002354.1, from coordinate 104,103 downwards.
AAATATTTTAAATTCTGCCTTTTCAGGTAGCATTCTTGATACTCATTGGCAGCTTAAAGTGTTATCACGTTACATCTGGAAAAGTTTCCTCATTGCAGTTGCCTTCTTCAGATTAATTTTAAGGCTCCTCGACGACTTTGGTAATATATTTATTAAATATAAGTGGTTTTTCCCGTGTTCTCTCATGTGCACATAGTATCAATGTCTTACATCAAACAACAATGATGATTCTCAGATAACCTGTTAAAATGGAAATGCACAGTCATCTTTATATAGCATTTCCTCTGGATTTGTTAAACTCAGGACCTCAGTTAGCATCTTTGGCATTCAGTTCTAGAGCAGAGTATAGCATAGGAACGTTTGCACTCACAGTTCTTTGTAACAAGAAACTGATCCTTACTTTAAAATATTTACTCAGCTCCTAACTAGTACCTGAAACTTTTCTAGACACTGGGAATTAATGCGTGAACAAGACCAACAAATTCCCTGCCCTCAAGCAGTTTATAGTTTGAGAGCTACAAAACAAATCAAAACATTAAAAAGATATCTGATAGTATTAAAGGGTATGCAGAAAACCAAACAGTAAAAGGGGATGCCTTTAGCTGAGGTATCGGGGAAGGCCTCTCCAAAGCGATACGTGATCTTGGTGCAGAATTTCTTTAGGCATTCTCTACATCCAAATAACTGTGTTCATTTTCAACATCCAGCGTGTAAATGGGACTAACCCCGGAAGCAAGAACGTGGTCACCAGCCATCCTACCTGCAATGTGTGGTCTGGTCGGATATTGTTCTAGAAGTAATTTGGGTTTTTGGAATCCATCCACTTGTTGCAGGCGACTTTCTAGTTCCTTAAACCTTAATTTCTTCATTTTTCCTTTCTTTTTTTAAAAACTTTGATCACACAAGGTTTAATTGTAGTGGATCGGCGGAGAAATCTCTTTAACCTGTATCTTGTTTCCACCCACTCCTGCCCCTTTAACAGTGCCGCGAGTCTGGGCCAGGCGGGAGACGCGTTCAGCAAAGACCCGGAATGCGCGCCGCGCACCCGGCCGAGGCCGTTCCCGAACTTCCGCCCTTCTCCTTCCAGGTGTCAGCAGCGGCCGGAGTTTCCGGTCCCAGGCCTTCAGATTCTCGGAGGCCGTCAGCGGCTTGGAACTGAAGCAAGGTTCCTGCACGTTCTGTCAACTACCCCAAGAAGCAGACGGCGTCTCGGCCTGGGCCGGAAGCACCGCCCCCTCGCCCCCCTCGCTCGCACGCGTTTCCCGCTTAGCGGCTCCACTCGGATCTGCAACTTCAGCCCGGCGCTAGGGTTCCGCAGGCAACTCGGGCGTGCTTCTTCCATATCTCTTTTAAGAGTCTGCCCTTCTGGCACCCCCGGGGGCCCTCGCTCTCCGTCGCGTGGCCGTTATTCTTTAGGATTTTCTTGAGCACCTGCGGCCATCGAGGGTTGAGGGAAGAGAGAGCGTTAAAGTGATGAGTAGATCCGGGCTATGGTCACTTTGTTTTATGGCTCACTGTAATCCTTTCTGCCGCCTTTCTCCCAAATTTCCTCTCAAAAATAAGTAGCTATCCTCTCTCTTTTTCCTCCTTTGTTCGCACGCCCCACTTAACTAACTTTGCTGTTTTTGTTTATTTCCTTCTTTTTAGTAACATATATGCAACGTGACTCTCCTTTTAGCCACATTCAAATGTATTATTCATTGTTGTTAATTACATTCACAGTGTTGTGTTACCATCACCACAATCCATTACCAAAACTTTCCCATCATCCCAAATAGAAACTTGGCAGAATTTAAACATAAACTCCGTATTACTTGCTTTTCCCCATCTCCTGGTAACCCATATTCTAGATTCTGACTTGATGAGTTTTCTTATTCTAATTATTTCATATCAGTGAGATAATACATATACTGGTCTTTTGAGTCTGCTTTATTTCACTCAACATGATGTCTTCAAGGTTTGTACAAATAAAGACTTCACTTCTTTTTACAGCTGAATAATAGTCTGTTGTGTTTATATACCACATTAAAAAAAAATCTGTTCATCAGTTGCTAAATATTTGTGTTGCTTCCATCTTGGGAATACTGCTGCTGCTGTGAACATCTGTGTGTAAAATCTGCTCAAGTTCCTGCTTTCAGTTCTCTTGGGTATACACCTAGAAGTGGGATTGCTGGGTCATATGGTAATCCATACTTATCTTTCTAAGGAATTGCCAAATAGTTTTCCTCAGAGGCTGCACCATTTTACATTGCTATTAACAATGAATGAGTATTACTATTTCTCCGCATCCCCTCCAACACAGTAATTTTCTATTTTTTAAATAGTAGCCATTCTGGTGGATGTGCAGTGGTATCTCAGTGTGGTTTTGATTTGCATTTCCCTAATGGCTAATGATGTTGAGTATCTTTTCATGTGCTTGCTTTTTGGCCATTTAGAGAAATGACTATTCAACTCTTAGACCCACTCTTTAAGTGGATTGTTTGTCCTTCTATTATTAAATTGTAGGATTTCTTTATATATTATGGATAATGAACCTTTATTGGATATGTGGTTTCCATATGTTTTCTCCCATTGTGTAGATTGTTTTACTTTCATGATAAAGTCCTTTATTATACAAAATTTTTAATTTTAATGAAGTCCCATATATCTGTTTCTTCTTTTGCTGCTTGTGCTTTGGGCGTAAAGGATAATAAACCTTTGTTTAACATAGCATCCAACAGGCTTATGTTTTCTTCAAGGAGTTTTGTAGTTCTGGCTATTATATTTAAGTCTTTGATCTATTTTGAGTTGAATTTTGTATATGGTGTGAGGTAAGAGTCCACCTTCATTCTTCTGCATATGGACATCCATTTTTCCCAGCACTATTTGTTGAAGAGACTGTTCTTTCCCAATTGTGTAATCTTTGCCCCTTGTCAAACATTATTTGGCCATAGAGGTGAGGGTTTGTTCTGAACTCTCAATTTGATCACATTGGTGTATACATCTGTCCTTTTGCTGACACCATCCTATTTTGATTACTGTGGCTTTGCAATAAGTTTTTTTTTTGTATGCTTTATGATGGGAGTCACATTTCATTCTTTTTCCATGTGAGTGTCCTGTTATTCTAGCACTATTTGTTGAGTTGTTTTGTTTTGTTTTGTTTGCTTTTTTATTTTTGTTTGGTTTTGGGAAGTGCAGGGGCCCGAAATTGAACCTTGGTCTCCTGCGTGGCAGGTGAGAATTCTACCACCTAACTACCCTTGCATCGCTGGCTTTGCAATAAGTTTTAAAATTAGGAAGTGTGAGTCATACAGCTTTATACTTTTCTTTCAAGATAGCTTTGGCTATTCGGGGCCCTTTATCCTTTCATATATATATTTGATGATTGAATTTTCCATTTGTGCAAAGAAGGCTGTGGAATTTTGATTGGGATTGCATTGAATTTGTAAAATGCTTTGGGTAGAATTGACATCTTAAAAGTATTTTGTCTTTCAATCCATGAACACAAGGTATCCTTTCATTTATTTAGGTCTTCTTAGATTTCTTTTAGAATGTTTTGTTGGAGTTTTGTGTGTACAAGTCCCTTACATCCTTGGTTAAATGGCTCATTCTTAAATATAAGAAGCATGTAAATAAATTTCATTCTATTTTAGAATGAAAGATTCTTAAATCCTTAAAATTAGCAGTTGAAGATAATATTTAAAAATTTAGAAACATTTAAAAATTAAACGTTTTTGGTAAAATCATTATTGCAAAATTTTGTTGGATAGGTGCCATGAAATCTTCAGGATATAACAATTTAGTGGAAGATAATGAGATTATAGAGACTATAGCAGATATAATCAAATATAGCCAGTAAGAATATGGTAGAAATACTGATAACAAGCTTAATCTCTTAAATTGCACATATTTATACCCTAATCAACTATCTCAGGAATTTCTAAAATACACAACTATAGAAAGGTACTGTCAGAACAATGACACCTTCCCATATACAGCATCTGGAAAACTCCCCTGTACACTTCTGCATGACAGTTAAAAAAGCACATAGCGTTAATATTATTATGAAAATAATCTTGACTTTGTGGATGCCTTGAGAGGGACTGGGGATCTATAGGTCCTTGCATACTATGCTTGATAACTGAATTGTGAATGTTCAAATATTGAGTATTGTATGTTTGGAATTTATAAGATACTATGTTAGTTATTGGAAAATAATTAAGACATGCTTCCTATCCTCAAGAAACCCAATTTGTACATTAAAATAATATTTGATTAATTGGTCAAGTCAATATGATGATACCATATGTTCTGGGAGATCCTGAGCTTTCCTCCAGGGACCGTTACAGAAGGAAACCTACCCTCTTGGATCATTCTCTAAGCATCCTCCTATGAAATTTTATCTCAGGCTTTGTTCTACATACCCTCCTTTCCTTTCTTTCTCTTTCTACACTGGTCCATTAATTTAATATTATTTCACTTTCTTCTTCTTTGACATCTCTACCTATTTTCTGTAAGAAGTTAAAACGTGTTGTAAATGTCTTTATAATCTATGCCCTAGGGGCCCATGGGAGATAGCAACACTTCCCACTGTTTTTTAATTCTCATTCTGACTCTCCAAGCATGTGTTACTATGATTTTTGTATTGTTGTCAGGAAATGAACTTTATAGTTTCTCCTTCATATGTGGGGGAGATAGGCAAACAGATTTGGTGCAATTTAAATACAACCTATTCTAATATTTCTGATATTAGAAAATATTTTCTAACATTTCAATTTAAGTAAGTCCACATTCATAGCTGTCCTTTAACTTTTGAATGTTCCATATCTAGTCTGAAGATTTATTCGTTCATCAATTATTAATTGAATGCATCCTATATATGCATTTTCCTCACTAATAGTAGTAATTCCTTAAAAATATTTTTTATTGAAGTATGACATATATAAACACAAATCATATGAACGGTTCAATGAACAAGTGAGCACAGTGAATAAACTGGTATAACTACCACCCAGTCAAGAAACAGAACACTGTCAATACCCAGAAAGTACCCCTTTCATGCTCCCCTGTAATCATTCCTCTCTGCTTCCTCTCCAAAAATAGCCATTATCCTAATTTAACATGTTCTAGTTTGCTAGTTGCCGGAATGCAATATACCAGGAACGGAATGACTTTTTTTTTAAAAGGGGAATTTAATAAGTTGATAGTTTACAGCTCTAAGGCTGTGAAAATATTCCAATTAAAACAAGTCTATAGAAATGTCCAATCAAAACATCCAGGGTAAGATACATCCAGGGAAAGAATCTCTCTCATTCTCCAAAATGTGTTCCTTTTTTATAGGACTCCAGAAACTAATCAAGATCTACCCAAATGGGTGGAGACACGCCTCCACTTAATCCAGTTTAACAACCACTTTTGATTAAATCACATCTCCAGGGAGATGATCAATTACAGTTTCAAACATACAATGCTGAATAGGGATTAGAAGAAGCGACTGCCTTTACAAAATGGATTAGGATTAAAACATGTTTTTTCTAGGGACCATGCATCATTTCAAACCAGCACAAACACCATAAATTAATTTTTCCTATTTTTTACTTTAAACATAAAGAGAATCATTTCCACTGTCATATTTCTTTTGCTCAAAATTATGTTTGTGAGATTTCACCCATGGTTGCTTATTTTAATTATTGTATAGTATTTCATTATATGAATTCACTATAGTTTATTCAGTCTATTCTTGATGAATATTTGTTTCCAGTTTTTTCAATTTAATTTTTTTTTTTGGCATGGGCAGGCGCCGGGAATCAAACCCAGGTCTCTGACATGGCGGGTGAAAACTCTACCACTGAGCCACTGTAGTCCGCCCTCAATTCAATTTTAAAGATTAAGGTAAAGCTCACATAAAATGCATGGATTTTAAGTGTACAAGAAACTTGAATAATGCATACACATGTTAACACAACCCCAATTAATATATACACCATTTCCATCACCCTAGTAACTTCCCTTCTGCTCCTTACCAGTCAATTGCCCCCACCCTAGAGGTAACCACTGTTCTGATTTCGATCGTCATAGTTTAGTTTTTCCCAAAGTAGAACTTCATATAAATGGCTTTATGCATATGTGCTTTATTTTTGTTTGGCTTTATTCACTTAGTATAAAGTTTTTGATATTTGTCTTTGATGTATCTCATTCCTGTTTGTTGCTGAGTAGTATTCAGTTGTATGAACATGCCACAATTTGTTTATTCATTCATCTGTTGTTGAACATTTGTACTGTTCCTAATTTTTTGTTAACATGAATAAAGCTATATGAACCTTCTTTTATACATGTTATTAATAACCTCTCCCACTCTATGGCTTGTCTTTTTACTTTACTAATGGTGTCTTTTAGTGAACAGATAGTTTTAATTTCAAATTAATCATGTATCAGTCTTTCCCTTTGTGGTTAGTATATTATCTTTCCTCACTTCAAGATTGGAAACAATAATTATATCAACAGTAATAATGTTTTTATAGATTTTGTTACAATATATAATATGCTTCCATCAGACTGTAAGCTCCATGTCGGGAGCATTGTTATTCTATGTGAATGGGGTGCTCCCCTGGAATTGTGCCATGTGAGGCCCTACCACAAACCATGCGTGTTTTTGATCACAAGGCTATTCTCAGCTCCAGGAGAGAGCAAATGGTAAGATTTTTACCATTTGGGAAGGAATAGAGGGAAGATTTCCTGTATCATAAAAAAAAGAGGGAAAGAAAAGAGAACAATTTGTATGCTCATGATATTGTACTAATATTGAAAGACAATAAAAAATATACCATAGGATTGTTAAGCATGGAGAAATTGAACAGCCCCATCTGTAGAGGAGCTAATATAGGTCAAATTCTGAATGCACTGTCACGCTTTTTCCCAAAAATATTTCTAAAGCATGAGTTGAGAAAGTTACTAAAAATGTCTTTGCTTTAATATTAAACAAATGAGAGAATTGCAGTAAGTATAGTTGCAAGATCTTAAGGACTCATTTAAAACAGAAAGAAAGAAATGAAGAAAGGAAGGAAGGGAGGGAGGGAAGGAGGTAGACACGTGCAGGGACAATGAATTATTTCTCTCCCATAGTTCTTTCTTATGTTTTTGAAGGCTACAGGATAAAGGGTATGACTGCTGCCTGTAAATGAGAGCAATAATACCACACAGTGTTGTTAAATGGGATCACCTGACAGAATTCCTTGAACATATAACTCAGTAACTCTTCATTTAAAGAAGTGCTACAGTACTCACTAATGCTGAAATATCGCAGCATACTTTATTAGTAAAATATGTGAAAATGGGAGAATTTGAGTACTTGATAGTACATGATATTAATTTGTTGATAAATTAATGTTTCTTACGTGAATTTCGACAGAGCCATTAGAATTGGTGAATTTACTGTACGCATAGAGGAGATCTGGTCTATATTTGGAGGCCTGGCAGAAATTTGGAAGTTAATCTTGTTGTGGAAATCTAACATATTATGTGCTCAGCAGCTATCTCTTCCTCTCCTTCTGGTAATGGGGGAAATATGGCCACCAGCTGGGCCAGTCTGGGTTCTTCCACAGATTATAAGTGATCCTGGCAAAAAAGAGGTCCTTTTTTCTCTGTTGTGAAGTTGTGGGGTGTAGCCCGAGCTGGCTTCAGAGATCCTGGCACAGAAGCTGCTAGAGATGATGGAACCCATGCTTAGTGAAAGCACTGAATAGTCTTCTGTTGATAAGATTTAATAGGGTCTCTTTTGGCTTAAGTTAGTTCGGGTTGGATCTTTGTCTCTTGCAACCAAGAGAGGCCTGATAAATAGAAAAACTAATAACTTTTAAATATTTAAGAAAATTTTGTGTTATTTACATTATTTTATAAAACTCTTTTGCTTTAAATAATTTTGGAAGGAATTATCTTAACTGTCAATTATAGCTTGAGCCTTATCTGTGGGGTTTATTTTAATTTGAAAAGCTAATTTAGAAATATCACAAAATTTTTCTTCACATTAATTAAGATGAAATACACTAAAAACCACACAGTTTTTAGTACTATTTTGTAGCTTTCTATAGTAGCACATGTTGCATCTTTGATGATAAAGATGATAAAGACAAAAAATGTCTTCAGTAAAGCAACAGTAGCATTTTTAAATATTGTAATTTTTTGAGAAAAAGCATATAAGTGAGTGCAGAGTTTTCAGCTGAATTTTAATCTGGCTTTCCTTCATGGAAATAAGAAAATTGTAGGAATTCCCCATGCACAGCACAGTAATTTGAGAGATAGACAATTTAGAAGAAAACTTTTTATATTACAGTACAGCTTTGAAATAGAAAAACATCAGACTTCCCGGATCCAAATGATGTGAGCCCTGTACATCCATGAAGAAGCAAAGATTTGAAAGCTTGTCCTATTGATTTAGAAAGCCAAGGTGGAATAATAGTTTCTATTATTAGAAACTTATTTCAATAATCTCAAACAATAAGTAATGTTACTCATTATTATTGTTATTTTTAACAGTTTTGTTGGAGTATAATTTACATTTTGTAAGATTCACATGTTTTTGAGTACAAATTATTTTTGGTAAATTTACCTGGTTATGCAACCCATTTTCACAATTCAAATTTAGAATACTTCCATCACCCTAAAAAGATCCCTCATGTCCATTTGCCCTGAACCCCCATTTCCACCTCTGGAAACCTCTAATCTACTTTTTGTCTCTATATACATACCTCTTCTGGACAACTCATGTAAATGAAATCAGACAATATGTTTGTGTATGTGTATGAGTCTGACTTTTTCCACTGAGCGTAATGTTTTTGAAGTTCGTCCATATTTAAGTATTTATCAGTACCTTTTTTGGTACCTTTTCATTGCAGAATAATATTCTATTATATGAATATGCCATATTTTATTTTTCCATTCATGAGAAGAGAGATTTTTGGGTGGTTTTCAGTTTGGGGATATTATGAATAATAGTGTTGTGAACCTGCATGTACAAGTCTTTGTGTAGACGTATGTTTTAATTTCTCCTGGGTAGATCCTAGGAGTCAAATTACAAGGTTATATTGTAAATTTATGGTTTGCTAGTTAAGAAACTGTCAAGCTGTTTCCAAAGAGTTGCATCATTTTACATTCCCACCAACGATGTATGAGGTTCCTGTTTCTCCATATCCTTACCAATATTTGTTATTGTCTGTCTTTGATTATTGCCATTCGAGTGGGTTTTTAGTGGCATCTCATTATCCTTTCATTTGCATTTCCCTGGTAGCTAATGATGCTAAGCATCTTTTCATATACTTATTGATTGTATGTATATCTTTGGTGGAATATCTATTCAATTTTTTTTGCCCATTTTCAAATTGGGTTATTTGTATTCTTATTACTGATTATTTTTAATGGTTCTCTGATTTTGAACAGGTCTGATCTGGCCCATGAGCAGAATAGGTAGGAAATCTGGCAAATGTCCAGATTTCTGTACATGCCCTGCAATGCCTTTGCAATTGAAAAAGGGGACAGTATTTACACTTTTTTCTTGCTTTCTGTTACAGAACCTAAGAGGCAGTGGTGACCAGTGGTAAAATTTTGTAGAAAGTCTTAGAACTTTAGGAGCATGTGGAGACCACTGTGGGATACTGAAAAGACTACACTTGCCGGCATGCATCTTCATGGTCAAGAAGAGCAGGAAGCCATGCTGTTTTCTGCAGGAAAGCAATCTTGGAGATATACAGCACACTTCCCCAACTGTTTTAACCCACAAACACTGATTAGTAAATACATGCTACTTATACCATATCTTGAAGAATGTTCCTGGAACTTATTTGATTTATAATTTAGTGATTCATAAAGAGAATTATAAAGAAACTTTTGAATTACTTATCACCATTAAATGATGATTGTAAAATGCTTTGCTAATATAGGCCAGGCCATGTAAAATAGCATGTTTCAGTAATGTTCAATTTGCTCTTAACACCACCTTAAGGGTTGGAAACACTTTTACTCTCCTTCTTTGGATTACTCTTCCTACAGTTTTTTTCATTCTCTATCCTTGTCCTCTGTCATATGTTCCTAAATTATTTTTACATCATCTTCAGCTCTCTGAGGGTGAGTTATAGAGATTTAATAAACTATAGTATATCGATCTGAGAGGGTCATTAAAATTCAGATTTTTTAGATATATCGGTATAACCTCTGGATATTTTGCTTCTTTAGGTCGAGATGGGGCCTAGGAATGCATTTTTATGAGTAGAATGTCAGTTGATTCTAAGAATCATATAAGTTTTGTAAGTATTGGGGTGGTGGAAAGAGTAGGGCTTTGGAATCAGATGGACCTGAGTTCCAGTCACAGCTCATTTAACTGCCAGCTGTGTATTTTGGAACACAGTAAGCCACCTCAAGTTTTAGTTTCATCTAATGACAGTGATTATTTTCATAGGATTGTTGAGAGTATTAAATAACACGTACAACAAGCTTGTACATAAAGGGTATTCAATAAATGGCATCTATTCTAATTATGTTTCATTTAACAACAATAATCAGGCTAATATTTGAGCACTTTTGGGTTATGATGAAGACTCATTCTTTGCGTTCAAGAAACTTACCAATTAGTGGGGTGGGGATGAATTTTTTAAGTGTAATGCAATAGGTTATACTATCAAATAGGTTCAGAGTCATTATTTGAAGAAAGAAAATGACATGACAGACATTGCTAGAGTAGGAGTGTGGGGTGAGTGTATGAGTCAAAGTATGGTGGAAACTAGAAGTAGGAAATGATAAAACATCTTCAGAAAATATTGAGCAATCCCACTGGTCTCTTTCACATTGCAAACTTGGAGTAGTATCAGGAAATGAGGATGGAATGATAGGTTGGGGAACTTTTCGTGATGTTAGGTTTTGAGACGAGTTAGAGTTTGGCTTTTGTTTCTAAGCATTTTGAATAGGGGACTGACAGTAAAAATGTACTTTCCTCTTCTAAAGAATGTACTTTATTAGGTTAACCTGGTTAATAGTGTTAGGGTAAAAATTGATTCAGGGATAAAAATTATGCCTTCACAAACAATGGTAATCATATAGTAATTTAATTATAATTAAGGCTTCAAACTAGGTGATAACAGTGGGCTTCCAAAAAGAGTGGCAATGCTTACGGTACTTCTGAAAGATGCTGTATATAATTCCTATGGCTCAGGCAAATAGAGAAAAAACTGCTCATACTAATGATTTTCTTTAAGGCATGTCTTTTATATCAGTAGCTCTTAACTTTTTAAGAACGTGGAAAGTGACAGCGAAAAGGGTGAAGGACCAGCTGGGGAACTCAAGTGAAAATCATGGGAGAAAGTGCCACTGCCCCAAGGGGCGTGTGCAGGGGCGGTGACACGGGCGGAGGCTTGCGGCAGGTCCGGAGTATCGCGAGAGTTGGGCGGGCCAAGCAATCGCAGCAATCAACTTCCCCACCCTCTCGGGAGGAGCCGCCGGCCCTGGACTCTGCAAATTCTGAGCTCTCATCATGGCGGCGGCGGCCGCGGCGGCTGTCGGGGGACCGCAGCCGCCCCAGCCCGAGCTGTCCTCTTCGGGGCTGGCCCAGGACAAGGCGGCCACCGCCGCGCACCTGAAGGCGGCCCTCAGCCGGCCGGACAACCGGGCGGGTGCTGAGGAACTGCAAGCCCTGCTGGAGCGGGTTCTGAGCCCCGAGCGGTCACTGGCCGCGGCTGCGGGCGGCGAGGAGGCGGCGGCGGCGGCGGGCGGCGGCGGTCCGGGGGCAGCCGAGGAGGAGGCCTTGGAGTGGTGTAAGTGCCTTCTGGCGGGCGGCGGCGGCTACGATGAATTCTGCGCGGCGGTGCGGGCCTACGACCCCGCGGCGCTCTGCGGCCTGGTGTGGACAGCCAACTTCGTGGCCTACCGCTGCCGGACGTGCGGCATCTCTCCCTGCATGTCGCTGTGCGCCGAGTGCTTCCACCAGGGTGACCACACCGGGCACGACTTCAACATGTTCCGCAGCCAGGCCGGGGGTGCCTGTGACTGCGGGGACAGCAACGTGATGCGGGAGAGTGGGTGAGTGGAGCCCTTTCCCCCGGGCGAGACGACCCCGTGTCGGCGGGCACCTGACACCGGGCGCGCTCAGACTGGGTCGGGGGAGGCAGGGAAGGGACTGGAGCAGACCCTGTCAGTGGAAGGGAGTGGGGGAGGGTACAGCCACATGGGGATGGAGGTGACTTGAGCTGTCAGCGGTGGATAGGGGGTGGGGAGAAAGGGAGAGCATGTTTAGGGAACCGGGCTGTGAATTTTGGGTAAAGCCAGGGTGGATTAGTGATAGCGAGAAAACAGCCAATGCATTTGGGTAGGAGGGGAGGGAAGAGAAAAGAATACTTGGGGAATCTGGTTTGAGCTGTCAATTGTATACTTGTTGGGAAAGGCGGTAAAGCTGCCTGGCTCTTGGCGAGAGACTGATGGTGTGAATTGGATTGATTGGGAGGAGGCTGGTATTGTCTTGGGTTGCGAGATGATAAAGGTTGGGGAGGTCGTCTTGTAATCAACTCCAGGGGAGGGCAGTCGGGGAAAAAGACTTCTGAACTGTTAGTGTGTCTGTCAGTATGAGGGAAAGGAGCACTTGAACTGATGGGGGTTGAGGGAGGAGAGAAGGGGAGGCGCCTGCATGATAAGTGACTGTTGAGCTGTCAGTGGAGTATTTGGTGTGCTGTAATAACATCTAGAATTGGGCTACTGAGCAGTCAGTTATAGAATACCTCCATACCAGAAGAACAACAAAACACTGAACAAATTAGGAATTGAGTGCTAGGTCTTTTCCAGTTAAGGGCACTTTGTTCACTGACTAATATGTGTAACTATCTAAAAGTAGACACTCAACACATGTTTTTTTGGGAAGAGTGATGTACCAAGATGTTGGGACTTGGGACAGAAGACATTATTTCAGTGGTTGTGTGAGTTAAAGACTTGGTATACATAGGGTCTTGGTCTGGGACATGATGTCAATGTCAGGGGAAGTCTTGGGGAAAAAAGGCAAAACTGAAAGATAGGAGATTTTGGCTGGGCAATAGTTGAAAGAACGTTAGCAAATCCAGTTATTTAAGTATTCCAGTTTTATAAGTAATGATAGAATATAATCAGTTTAAAAATTGTCACTTCTTTTTTCTTCTTTGAAGTAGGTTACTGTTATTCTACAATGTTTGTACCTACTATGTGCGAGCAAGGCCCCTTGGATATTAAAAATGAACAAGACATGACCTTAAGCTGCTTCCACTAGAGTAGAAAGTGATAAATTCCTTAAATAGTAGTCTGGGAGTTAGAGGAGGGAAGCGCAGCTTCTGCACAGAGGGAATAAGAAAAAAGGCTTCAGAAAGGAGGTATTTTGAGCTTGCTAGTAATAACAACAACAGTCATTGCAGCTAACATTTGAGAGCATAAGCTATATGCCTAACACTTTCAAAAATGCTTTTTTTCCACAGTGCTTGCCCAAGTTAAAAAAAATACTTTTTAAATTTAATATTTGAATAGATAGAATATTCATATAGTTAAAAAAAGTAAAAAAATATAATAAAAAGATAGGAGTTTGAAGTCTTCCTCTCATCCTCTCCATCTTCCCAGTTCCTTCCTACTAGTTATCTCAGAATAAATACAAGCAAGAATGAATATGTATTCTAATTTTTTAATCTTTTTTTTACATGAGGTAACATACCATATGCCCTATTTTATATTTTGCATTTTTCACTTAGTTTAGAGGTCTTTACATATCAGTAAATTCCATATCGTTTTGTCAGTTTCCTTATTCTGTTTTTTTAATCTGTTAAAATTTTTTCTTTATTAAAGAAATCATGAGTTCTCAGAACAATCATGAAAAAATTCAGAATTCTCATACCCTACTTATTCTGTTTTTTAAAAATAGAATTTCATGTAATGAATGAATTTGCCATTCTTTATTTCATTATAATGAATGATGGATGTTTGAGTTTCCAGTATGAAATAAAAAACCTGGTATACCTCTCTTCACACTTGTGCCAAAATTGCCTACAGGTGGGATTTCCAAATTGCCCTCCATAAGGCTTAGTTTATGAGATGAGACTGCTTGATTTCCACATCCTCATCAACAGACTGTTCTATTAAAACATTAGATTTTTACTGGTCTGTTTGGAAGTGGTCTAATTCTTACTGCTTTACTTGATTTAATGCATTTAATTTTCAACATCTCCAAGATTGTTACTGTTATTATCCCCATTGTATAGCAGAGGAAAGTGAGACACAGAGTTTTAAAAACTTGCCTAAGATTACACAGGTAGTAAGTTAGGCATGCTGGTTCCAGACCCTGACTGATTAACCATTTCTCCTATGGCCTCCTCTAAATAACATTCTTACTGGTTCTTCTGTTCAATATCATATATTGTCTTTCTTTCTTTCTTTTTTTTTTTTTTAAATATACCATTCTTGTTTGGGCCTTTGTTTCTTAATCTCTTACCTTCTTCCTTGACCACCTTGGATTTCTAAAACCTTTTCATCACTCCAAAAAGAAACTTTGTACCCATTAAGTAGCAACTCCCCATTTACCCTTTTCCCAGCCCAAGTAACCTCTAATCTGCATTCTGTCTATGAATTTCCTTATTCTGAATAGTTCATATAAGTGGGCTCGTATATTATTTGTTCTTTTGTGTCTGGTTTGTTTAATTTAGCCTAATGTTTTCAATGTTCATCCATGTTGTAGCATGTATCAGAACTTTTATTCCTTTTTATGGCCGAATAGTATTCCATTGCTTGGATATACCACATTTTGTTTATCCATTGTTCTGTCAGTGGACATTTGAGTTGTTTCCACCTTTTGGCTATTGTTTGTACACTCAATTCTTAAGGAAAGATGCCATCTTTCTCTGTATTCCTAGTAAAAGAGAATCCATTATAACCTTTATTAGAATTTAAATTTCAAACTTGTAATTATGGAAACATGGGGTGGGATTTAGTTACTTATGAGTTCATAATATTGATCTAATCAATGTGATGATATTAGCAGATATATATATATCTATATATATACACATACACACACACTAATGGAAGAAAACAACTGAGGATTCATTTGTGCGGTAAAATCACAAAGTCTTCTGTGGAAATTCTGTGTTAATAACTGTATGTATATTGACTTAGATTGCCATTAGTGAGTCATTGTCACAAGCGGTTGATAGATGAATGAACTGAAAAAAAAGGCAGGCAATGGAAAATCATAGATATTACGTCTGACTAGCTGACTTTGGGCTGTTGGTATACAACACAGAAACTGGGATTTTAAACATTTCAATCTCAGATTTGATATAGAGGGTGACCATTCTCATTCCCAGTACTGTACTGTACTATAGATATTTTTGCCTTCTTGTTTGTTCTTCCTCCCTAGATTCTAAGCTCCTTAAATAATAGGAATCTCATATTGCTATTAGTCAGAGACCAGCATGGTCTCTTACACTTAGTAGGTACTCAGTAAATTGAATTAAATTGGATACAAATAGTAGCTGTTACACCTAAGAAGTTGCCCTAAGATTACTGCATTGTTTATTAAATCCATAGCAGCACTTTTTCAGAGTACTTCAGAGATAATTTTCTTTCCTTTTTTCATTTCAAAAGTAATAGATTTAGATTAAAATATAAAACTAAGCAGATAAAGGAAAAAGTAAAGGTTCCTCCTTCTTCAGTTACATTCCCCAGTGAGAGAGTTCCCTTACTTTCTTTTGAGCTTAGTTATGCATTTAAAAAATGTTACAGTTTATTCTTCATTTCTAGATGCTATGTTGGAGGAGGTTTTTAGGTAATTTGGTCTGCTGCAGTGCCAGAAATGGAAGTAGTGAATGTCTGGTTGAATAGTATTTATAATCTGTGCTTTGCCCTTTTCCTTTAACAATTTTTAATGGACACAGTTTCATATTTGTACATGTAGAACTGTTTTCATTTTATCTTTTAAAGTAAACAGTATTTTATTGCATTTTCATAATTTTTGAATTTTATTGTAATTTATACAGTCACATCCCTACTGATGAACATTTAATGTGTTACAGCCAATATCCTTGTTTATATTTCTTTGTGTATATGTATGAGGATTAATTCCAGAAGTTTATATCTTGGCTAAAGAATATGTACATTTTTTTTGGCTTTTTTTTAAAATTAATTTTTAAATTAAAAAAAATATAACAACAAACACAAACATTCTTAACATATGATTATTCCATTCTACATATATAGTCAGTAATTCACAATATCGTCACATAGTTGCATATTCATCATCATGATCATTTCTTAGAACATTTGCATCAATTTAGAAAAAGAAATAAAAAGAAAACAGAAAAAAAATTCATACATACCATACCCTTTACTCCTCCCTTTCATTGATCACTAGCATTTCAACCTATTAAATTTATTTTAACATTTGTTCCCCCTATTTATTTTTATTCCCTATGTTTTACTCATCTGTTGATAAAGTAGATAAAAGGAGCATCAGATTTGATATAGAGGGTGACCATTCTCATTCACACAGTCACATTGTGAAAGCTATATCATTATACAATCATCTGCAAGAAACCTGGCTATTGGAACACAGCTCTACATTTTCAGGCAGTTCCCTTCAGCCTCTCTATTACATCTTGAGTAACAAGGTGATATCTATTTAATACGTAAGAATAACCTCCAGGATAACCTCTCTACTCTGGGCTCTCTCAGCCATTGACACTTTATTTTGTCTCATTTTGCTCTTCCCCCTTTTGGTCGAGAAGGTTTTCTCAATTCCTTGATGCTGAGTCCCAGTTCATTCTAGGATTTCTGTCCCACATTGCCAGGGAGGTCCACACCCCTGGGAGTCATGTCCCATGTAGACAGGGGGAGGGAGGTGAGTTTGCTTGTTGTGTTGGCTGGAGAGAGAGGCCACATCTGAGCAACAAAAGAAGTTCTCTTGGGAGTGACTTTTAGGCCTAATTTTAAGTAGGCTTGACCTATGCTTTGTGGGGTTAAGTTTCATATGAACAAACCCCAAGATTGGGGACTCAGCCTATTGCTTTGGCTGTCCCCACTGCTTGTGAGAATATCAAGAATTCTCCACTTGGGGGAGTTGAATTTTCCCCCTTTCTCACCATTCCCCAAAGGGGACTTTGCAAATACTTTTTTACTCACTGTTCATATCACTCTGGGGTTTATTGGGGCATAACCGTGGACAAACCTACAAAATCTTATGCCCTCCTCAAGGTTCCATGTACTTATGGTGTTCATTTAAGCTGTCCACATAAGTTAGAATATGTACATCTTAAACTTTGATAGAGTCCTCCAAAGAAATTGCTTTATTTTAAACTCTTACTAACAATGTTTGAGAGATATTGAGCCCCCACATCCTGGCCAGTATATACTGTGTTTTCAAAGTTCTTGATCTTGTTAACAACGTTAGTGAAAAGTATATGCATCACCTGTTTCCCCCCCCCACCCGCCTCACTGAGTACTTTGAAGCAGATCTCAGATAAAATATAATTTTATTTATATATGTATGTATCTCAATAAAAGAAATGAACTCTTTAACAAGACATAGCCATTGTACCATTACCACACTTAAAATATTCACAATTGTTCCTTAATGTCATCAGATATCCAACAAGTGTTCAGATTTTTCTGGTTGTCTCATAAATGCTTACTTAGTGTTGATTTGTTACAATCAGGATCAAACAAGGTCCTCTTATTGTACTTGGTTATCTTTCTTTTCTCTCCATTTTTTAGTTGATTTTTTTGTTTTTTGTTTTTTTACAAATACTCCCTCTTTTCCCCTTCCTCCATTCCTTGGGTAATCGCTAATCTACTTTTAAGCTCTGTGAATTTGCTGTTTCTAGTCATCTCTTATAAATGATATCATATAATACTTTATATACCTTGCTTATTTCACTGAACATAATGTTTTCAAGGTTCCTCCATGTTGTAGCATATCTCATAACTTCTTTCTTATGGCTGAATAATATTCTGTTGTGTGTGTGTATTACATTTTGTTTATCCATTCATTTGTTTGTGGACACTTAGATTGTTTCCATCTTTTGGCTATTGTGAAAAATGCTCCTATAAACATTGACGTACAGGTGTCTGAGATCTTGTTGTCATTTTCTTCGAGTATATACACAGAGATGGAATTGTGGTTCATATGTTGATTCTATACTTAACGTTTTGAAGAACTGCTATATGCTTTCCCCAGTGGCTGCACCATTTTACGTTCCCACTGATGATGCACTAGAGTTCCGATTTCTGTATATGTGTGTGTGTGTATTTTAATAATAGCCATCGTTGTGGGTGTTAATTGGCATGTGTCTTATCATGGTTTTGATTTCATTTCCCTAATGGCTAATGTGTTGAGCGTCTTTTCATGTGCTTATTGGCCATTTGTATATCTTCTTTGGAGAAATGACTATTCAAGCCCTTTGTCCATTTTAAAATTGTGTTGTTTGTCTGTTTTTTTTGCATTGTAGAAGTTCTTTATATATTCTGGATAGTAAACCTTTATCAGTAAATGGTTTGCAACTATTTTCTCCCATTTTGTATGTTGTCTTTCCATTTTCCTGATAATTTCCTTTGATGTACAAATGTTTTTAATTTTAATGATATCCTCTCATTTATCTTTTTTCTTTTATTCATCCTTTGGGTGTAAAGTCTAAGAAAACATTGTGTAGCACAGCATCTTGAAGTTGGTTTCCTATGTTTTCTGCTAGGAATTTTGTAGTTCTGGTTCTTATATCTAGGTCTTTGATTCATTTTGAGTTGATTTTTGGATATAGTATGAGATAAGGGTCCACCTTCATTCTTTTGCATATGGAAATTCGGTCTTCCCAACACCTCTTGTTGAAGAGATTTTTCTTTCCCAACTCACTGGACTCGGTGCTCTTTTCAAAAATCAGTTTGCTGTAGATGTGTCTATTTCTGAACTCTTAGTTTGATGCCATTGGTCTATATGTCTATTCTTGAATTCCATGCTGTTTTGTTATTGTGGCTTTGTAATAAGTTTTAAGATTGGGAAGAGTGACTACTCCAACTTCTTTTTCTTTTTCAAGATGGCTTTGGCTATTTGGCCCCCCTTACCCTTCCATGTATATTTGATGATTGGCTTTCCATTTCTGCAAAGAAGGCTGTTAGGGGCATGGAATCTGTAAATTGCTTTGGATAGAATTGACATCTTAAGAATATTTAGTGTTCCAAGTCCTTGAACATGGAATGTCCTTCTATTTATACAGGTCTCCTTTGATGTGTTTTTGCTATGTTTTGTAGTTTTTTTGTGTACAAGTTCACATCCTTGGTTATATTTAGCCCTAGGTATTTGATTCTTTTAGTTTCAATTATAAGTGGACTTTTTTTTTCTTGATGTATTGTTCTGATTGTTCACTGTTTGTGTATAGAAGACTACCAATTTTTGGGTGTTGATTTTGTGCCCTGCCACTTTGCTGAATTCATTTATTAGCTGTAGGAGCTTTGTGGTGGATTTTTTCAGGATTTTCTGTAGATAGGATCCTTTCATTTATAAATAGGGAAAGTTTTATGTCTTCCTTTCCAATTTGGATACGTTTTGTTTTTTTCTCTTGCCTAATGGCTCTGGCTAGAACTTCCAGTATAGTGTTGAATGACAGTGGTGACACTGGGCATCCTTGCTTGTTCCTGAACATAGAGGGAAAGCTTTCAATCTTACGCCATTGAGTTTATGTTAACAGTGTGTTTTTCATATATGTCCTTTATCATGTTGAGGAAGTTTCCTTCTATTCCTAGTTTTCTAACTGTTTTTATCAAGAAGGGATGCTAGATTTTATCAAATGCCTTTTCTGCATCAATTGAGATATTCATGTTTTTCCCCCTGTCGTTCTATTAATGTAATATGTGCTGATTTGAAAGTATTATGTACCCCAGAAAAGACATGTTTTGTTTTTTTAACTATTTTTTTTATTGTACAATATACCATATATACAAAGCAAAGAAAGAAAAAAGCAATAGTCTTCAAAACATCTTCAACAGGTAGTTACAAGACAGATCCCAGAGTTTGTCAGGTACTACCATAGCATGTACTCAGACTTTTCCTTTTAGTTACTACAGAATATAGGAGCCTAGAAGGAATAAATGCTTTTTTTATCATCACAATTGACTTTTTTTTGTGTGTGAAAAATGACATATATACAAAAAAAAAAAAACCCAATAAATTTCAAAGCACAGCACAACAAGTAGTTGTAGAACAGATTTCAGAGTTTGGTATGGATT
The DNA here is from genome assembly GCA_004026745.1 of Myrmecophaga tridactyla. NCBI lineage: Eukaryota > Metazoa > Chordata > Mammalia > Pilosa > Myrmecophagidae > Myrmecophaga > Myrmecophaga tridactyla. The sequence goes on along the minus strand of PVIY010002354.1, from coordinate 83,871 downwards.
ACAATTCCACAATTTCAGGTTTTTACTTCTAGCTAGCTTCTCTAAGATACTGGAGACTAAAAGAAATATCAGTTTAATGATTCAGCAATCATATTCGTTTGTTAAACTCTACCTTTTCTGTATAACTCCACCATCACCTTTGATCTTGCCATATACTGGATAAAGGGAGTGCCAGTCACAAGGTTTTTATAGTCACATAATAAAAGCTAAATATTTAAATAGTCATCAGATATCAAGGCTACTGGATTACAGGTCAACAATTTCAGGTATTTCCTTCTAGCTTTCCTAATACACTAGAAACTAAAGTGAAATATCTGTATAATGAGTCAATAGGCATAATCATTTGTTAAATCCTAATTTCTCAGTTATACTACGTCCCTCTCATTTAATCATTTTCTCAATCTTCAGAGATATCTGGACAATGACCATTTTAACTTCCTCATGCTGAAAAGGGTGTTGACCTTATGAGGTAAAGGAATGAAATTGGTTTATGTTCTTGTAGAGACTAAAACCTCTAGGTTTCAGGACTTATCTGGCATAGGAACAATTTGGAGGCCTCAAATTTCTGACAAAAATAAACTTAATAAGAAAAACTTTTACAGAGTCTTAGGTAGAGCCCTGGGAATTCTTTAGGGTTTTCAGGAATCCTTTTGGTTGAGGCCCAGCATACTGTGGCAATTTGTAATATCTGACTGAAACTTGTATGAGAATCACCTCCAGAATGACCTCTTGAGTCTTATTTGAAATCTTAGTCACTGAAACTTTATTTTGTTACATTTTTCCCCCTTTTGGTCAAGAAAGTATTCTTAGTCCCACCATGTCAGAGCCAGGCTCATCTCTGGGAGTCATGTCGCATATTGCCAGGGAGAATTATAACCTTGGGTGTCATGTCCCACATAGGGGGGAAGGCAGTGAGTTTATTTGCAGAGTTGGCTTAGAGAGAGGGGCCATATCTGAGCAACAAAAGAGGTTCTCTTGGGGTGACTCTTAGGCAACTTATAAGTAGGCTTAGCTTTGCCATTGCAGAAATACATTTCTTAAGGGCAAGCCTCAAGATCGAGGGGTTGGCTTATTAAATTGGGAATCCCTGAGTGGGCCATACTGGCTCAGCAGGCAAAGTTCTCGCCTGCTGTGCTGGACACCTGGGTTCGGTTCCTGGTACCTGCCCTTTGTTAAAAAAAAAAAAAAAATTAAATTTAAATTGGGAATCCCTAATGCTTGAGAGAATATCAAGAATTCCCCAGTTGGGGAAATTTAATACTTCCACACTTCTCCTCAGTCTCTCAAGGGGCCTTTTGCAAATACTATTTTATTTTCTGCCAAACGACACTAGAATGTATTAGGGTATGACATTAACCTATTCGGAATAACAAGATCTCATTCCTATTCTAAGTTCACTGTAATTAGGTTGTTTAATTGACCAGACAGGTTGAATTAGATAGCATGCTGCAGAAAATTTAAATTTTGGACAAAATAAACATCTCTTCTTTTTTGTCTCACACAAAAGTTTGAGTTTTAAAATGCAAACTATTATCACCTTGTACCCTGTACTCTGATTTACCTTAGTCCTAACTAGATCCTGCTTCATTCATATCTCTAACTGAAGTCTGATCTTTTTTCCAGTGTCTGTAATAGTCACTGTAAGGAGTAATGCAGACTTTCAGAATTGTAGAACTCTAACTCTGAGTCTCAAGTGTCATACAGATACCTAAAATTCCAGGGAACTGCCAGGCTATACATAAAAGAGCACCCATCACAGAATTTAGAAATATCAGTTAAAATTCAGGAATAAATGTGACTGCTGTAAGAGCTTACAATGTAGAAACCTTTACAGTGAGCCTTCTTGAACATTCAGTACTCATTTATTATTGATTGCCCAATCTCTGCCCACTTTATATGCTCTGATGACCTATGCTCTTGAATTCAGTTCTCAGAGTTTGCTCTATAGTTAGTTTATATTTGTGAGACCATACAATGTTTTTCCTCCCATTTCTGGCTTATTTCATTCAACATAGTGTCCTCAAGGTTCATTCAACTAGTTGCATGCCTCACATATTCATTTCTTTCTGTAGCCATTCAATATTCCGTTGTATGTATACACCAGAATTCACCCTTCTGTTCATCAGTTGATGTAACCTCAGGCTACCTCCCCTCTATCCACTGGCAGTTGTGAATAATGCCACCATAAACATCAGTGTGCAGATGTCTATTCATGTTCCTGCACTCAGTTCTTTCCAATATATACCTAAGAACGGTTACAGAATCAAATGGCAACCGTATTCTTATCCTCCTATGGAACTACCACACTGCCCTCCAGTTGGGCTACTCCTTTCTACTTCCTTGTCAGCAGTGAATAGGTCTACTCTGTCTCCACATCTTCTCCAGCACTTGTGTCTTGCTTTTTTTGTTATTTTTTTTCACTGGAATTTTATTGAAATATATTCATGTACCATATAATCATCCAAAGTATACTATCAATGACTCATCCTGTTTGTTTTTTAAACAGTTTTATTCACACACCATACAATCCATCCTAAGTACACAGTCAGTGGCTCCTGGTAAAATAACATAGTTATTCAGTCATCACCACAATCTATTTGAGAACCTTCCCATTTTGTTTTTTATTTTAACATTTGTTCCCCCTATTATTTATTTTTATTCCATATGTTCTACTCGTCTGTTGACAAGGTAGATAAAAGGAGCATCAGACACAAGGTTTTCACAATCACACAGTCACATTGAGAAAGCTATATCATTATACAGTCATCTTCAAGAAACATGGCTACTGGAATACAACTCTACATTTTCAGGCAGTTCCCTCCAGCCTCTCCATTACATCTTGACTAACAATGTGATATCTACTTAATGCATAAGAATAACCTCCAGGATAACCTCTTGACTCTCTTTGAAATGTCTCAGCCATTGACACTTTGTCTCATTTCATTCTTCCCCCTTTTGGTCTAGAAGGCTTTCTCAATCCCTTGATGCTGAATCTCAGCTCATTCTAGGGGTTTTCTCAATCCCTTGATGCTGAGTCTTAGCTCATTCTAGGATTTCTGTCCCACATTAACAGGAAGGTCCACACCCCTGGGAGTCATGTCCCATGTAGACAGAGGGAGGGTGGTGAGTTTGCTTGTTGTGTTGACTGGAGAGAGAGGCCACATCTGAGCAACAAAAGAAGTTCTCTTGGGAGTGACTCTTAGGCCTAATTTTAAGTAGGCTTGACCTATGCTTTGTGGGGTTAAGTTTCATATGAACAAACCCCAAGATTGGGGACTCAGTCTATAGCTTTGGTTGTCCACACTGCTTGTGAGAATATTAAGAATTCAACTTGGGGAAGTTGAATTTTCCCCCTTTCTCACCATTCCCTGAAGGGGACTTTGCAAATACTTTTTTATTCACTGTTCAAATCACTCTGGGATTCATCGGGGCATCACTCTGGACAAACCAACAAAATCTCATGTCCTGCTCAAGGTTCCATGTACTTAATGGTGTTCAGTTAAGCTGTCTACATAAGTTATATTAGGAAATGCACTAGTCAAAATATAAATTTTGTACCGGATAAACATTTTTTGCTTTAGTCTTACACATAAGTTGAAATTTTAAAATATTAATTACCATCTATTTTCAGCACCCTGCAATAATGACATTCCTTTGGAGAACCTTTCCATTTCTTCCACAAAAAAAGGAGAGGAAAAGAAAAAAAAAAAAGAAACAACAATAATAAAATCCCATTTCCCTCCCTTATATTCCCCTGTATTAGCTAGGGTTCTCTAGAGAAACAGAATCAGCAGGAAATATCTGTAAATATAAAATTTATACAAGTGTCTCACATAATCATGGGGATGTAGAGTCCAAGGTCTGTAGGGCAGGCTGCGAGCTGGCAGCTCCAATGCAGGTGCTCAATGAAGTCTCAGGAGATAGTGGCTGGGCAACTATGGGGATGTAAGAATCCAAGATCTGTAGGGCAGACTACTAGCTGGCAGCTCCAATGCAGGTACTCAACAAACTCTCAGGGAAGGCTGGCTGGCTGAAGCAGGAAGAGAGATTATCTCTTCTGAATCCTCCTTAAAAGCCTCCCTGTGATTAGATTAAGCATCACTCATTGCAGAAGACACTCCCCTTAGCTGAGTGCAAATGTAATCAGCTGTGGCTGCCTCAACGTGGTCATGATTGAAGTCCATGGAATGTCCTCATAGCAACAGACAGGCCAGTGCTTGTCCTACCAGACAACCAGGTACTACCACCTGGCCAAGTTGACTCATGAACCTGACCAATTTATGAAAGAATATTACAATATTACTGGTAACTGTAGACCTTAGTTTGCATTAATTGTGTTTTTTCCTTATACCATCCCATTTTTAACACCTTACAAAGGTGGCATTCATTTGTTGTCCGTCATGTAAAAACTTTCTTATATATTTGTGCATTTAATCATCATAATTGTCCACTCTAGTTTTGGCTAAATTATACAGTCCTAGTTGTTATCCACTGTATTTTCTTTTGGTGTCAAATGTGCCCCTAGTCTTCCTCTTTCAACCATACTCATGCTCGGGTTTGTTCATTATATTTGCATTTTTGTGCTACCATCACACAGTATTGTGCTATCCATTTCTGAGTTTTTACAGTCATTCTTGTAAAACATTCTGTGCTCCTTCAGCATCAAATGCCTAATCTCTGCCATCTTTCTATCTCCTGATAACCTGTGTCCTCAACTCTCTGAGTTTGCTTATTATAATTAGTTCATATTAGTGAGAACATATAGTATTTATCCTTTTGTTTCTAGCTTATTTCACTCAACTAATGTCCTTGAGGTTTATCCATGTTTTTACATGTCATAACTTTATTCCTTCTTATAGAATATGTGTAATATTCATTGTGTATGCATATATATATATATATACCACAGTTCATATATTCGTTTGTTTGTTGATGGACATTTGGGCTGTTTTACCTTTATTAGTATACCAGAAATGGAAGGGCTTTTAAAAGGGGAATCTATTATGCTGCAAGTTTATAATCCTAAGGCCATAACTATGTCCAAACAAGGCATTCAGAGAAAGATAATTTGGTTCAAGTTAGGCCGATCGGGGAATGCATGTGACTGGAGTCTGCTGGTTCTTGTTCCCAGTTCATTCTTCCAGCTTCCCAGTGGTTTCTTCTCTAAACCTTTATTTAGTTTCTCTGGGATGCAACTCTGGGCTTTGGCTTGCTTAGCATCTCATGGGAAGGCACATGGCAGTGTCTGCTGAGCTCTGCCGGTGACTAGGCATCTGTTCTCCCTGTCAGCACTCCAAGCATCACCAAACACTGTGTCTCTGTCAGCACTGAAGCAGTTGTTCTCCAAGCATCTGCATCTGCGGTTTTTCCAAAATGTTTCCCCTTTTAAAGGATCCTAGGAAACTAATGAAGGTCCACTTTGAATGGGTGGGGTCATACCTCCATCTACTCAAAAGATCAAACCCATGATTGGGTGCGTCACGTCTCTGTGGAGATAATCTAATGAAAAGTTTCTGCCTTACAGTATTGATTCAGGATTAAAAGAAAGGGCTGCCCCTGCAAGATTGGATCAGGATTAAAACATAGCTTTTCTCATGTACATAATAATTTCAAACTGGCATACCATCTCTTTGCAATTGTGAATAATGCTATGAGCAGTGGTGTGCCAATGTCCATTCGTGTCTCTGCTTTCAATTCTTCTGAGTTTATACCTGGTAGCGAAATTGCTGGATTATATGGCAATTCTATGCTTAGCTTCCTGAGAAACTGCCAAACTGGCTTCCCAAGCAGCTGCACCATTCTACATTCCTACCAACAGTGAATAAGTTTACCTATTTCTCTAGATCCTTTTCAACACTTGTCTTTTTTTTTTTTTTTTTTTTATAGTGGCCATTCTAGCGGATGTGAGATGATAACTCATTGTGGTTTTGACTTGGATTTCCCTAATAGGTAGTGAGGTTGAGCATCTTTTTATATGCCTTTGAGCCATTTATATTTCCTCTTTGGAAAAGTGTCTATCCATGTCTTTTACCCATTTTTAAATTGGGTTGTTTGTCTTTTTGTTGTTGAGTTGTAGGATGTCTTTATGTATTCTGGATATGAAACCCTTATCTGATATGTGGTTTTGAACTTCTGTCTCCCATTGCATAGACTGCCTTTTTACTTTCCTGACAAAGTCCTTTGATACACAAAAGTATTCAGTTTTGAGTAGGTTCCATTTATCTATTTCTTCTTTAATTGCTTGTGCTTTTGGTGTAAGGTCTAGTAAATCATCTCCTAGCACAATATCCTTTTTATTTATTTATTTATTTTAATTTTATTTTTTTAAATACCAAAAAAACACAAAGCAAATGCAAATATTCTTATTTTGATCATTCCGTTCTCCATATATAATCAGTAATTCACAATATCATCACATAGTTACATGTTCATCATCATAATCATTTCTTGGAACATTTGCATCTATTCAGAAAAAGAAATAAAATGAAAACAGAAAAAAATTTATACATATCATACTCCTTACCCCTCCCTTTCATTGATCCTTTTTCTAAATTCAGTTTATTAAGATATATTATATATTCACATACCATATAATCATCCAAATTGTATGACCAGTGGTTCACAGTATCATCATACAGCTGAGCATTCACCATCATAATTGATTTTTTTTTTTTTTTTGCACGGGTAGGTACCAGGAAATCAACCACAACTGATTTTTGAACATCTTCATTACTCCAAATAAAAAAGGAATAAAAGTAAAAGTATAAAAGAACACCCACAATACCCATACACCCCTCCCTCCTATTGTTTATTTATTATTTGTCTTTTTTTTCTTACTCATCTGTCCATATGCTGAATAAAAGTCAGTCACAAGGTTTACACAATCACGTGGTTACACTGTAAAAGTTCTAGATTTACTCAGTTATCTTCAAGAATCAAGCCTATTGCATTATATTTCAACAGTTTCAGTTGCTTCAGTATACCTCTAGTTGCTTCAGTATACCAAAAGTTGGAAAGGGATATCTATATACTGCATAAGAATAACCTTGAGAATGACCTCTCGACTCTATTTGAAATCTCAGCCACTGAAACTTTATTTTGTTACATTTCCCTTCCACCTTTGGGTCAGGAAGCCTTCCTTACTTCCATGGTGCCAGGCTAGGCTTATCCATGGGAGTCATGTCCCATGGTGCCAGGGAGGTTTCACCCCTGGGAGTCATATCCCATGTAGGGGTGGGGAGGGCAGTGAGTTCACCTGCAGAGTTGACTTAGAAAGTGAGGCAACATCTGAGCAACAGAAGAAGTTCTTTTCGGGTGACTTTTGGGCATAGTTATAAATGCAGGAATAAGTTTCATAGAGGAAGGCCCAAAATTAAGGGCCAGGCCCATCAAATTGGCAATCCCCAATGATTTCGAGAATATCAGGTCTTCCCTCGGTGGGGAAGTTTAATATATTCATCTTTTTCTTCAGTCCCTCAATGGGACTTTGCAAATACTTTTTAATTTTCTGCAACATTACTCTGGGATGTATTTGGGCATCACACCAACCTGTACAAACCAAGCTGTCCCTTTCTTTTCAAGGTTCCATGTAATTATGGTGTCTTAATAAGTTGATCAAACAAATTAAATTAGATAGTGTATTACTGAATATGTAAATTTTGCACCACATTAACAACTCTTCCTTTGGTCTCATACGGAATTTGAAAGTTTTGAAATACGGTCATTTATCATCCTTTACCCTTCAGTCTGATTTACCTTAGTCCTATCCAGATCAACTTCATTCATATCTCTGATTGAAGTCTGATCACTTTTTCAGTGTTTTTTACCAGTTACTGTGGCATAATGCTGACTTTCATAGCTGCAGAACTCTAGCTCTGAGTCTCAGGTGTCACACAAATATCCAGAGTTGTAGGGAATGAACACATGATACCCAAAGAGCTCTGCAATTAGAAATAACAATTATAACAACTACCACAATTTCTAACATTTTTGAAATAGCAGTTACAACTCTGAAATAGATGTGACTGCTATAAGATATTATAATCTAGGAACTTTACATTATGCCTTCACCTGATAAGTTGTGCTCTTGAATTCTCCAACAATTTGGGTTGTTTAAATGAGCTATCCAGACAGGTTAAGTTAGATTATGTGCTACAGAAAATTTAGGTTTTGGACAAATTGAAACTCTTATTTTGGTCTCATACAGTAGGTGAAGCTCTAAAATACAGACAATGTCATCCTTACTCCTGTGTTCTGATTCACCTTAGTCCTGACCCTATTGGCTTTGTTCTTATCTATCATTGAAGCCTGATCTCTTTAACAGTTGTTGTATGTGGCAATACTGACTTTCTGAGTCTTAGGTGTCACACAGATAGTCACAGTTCCAGGGAACTACCAGGTCATACATATATAACACAGCATCTCAAAATCTGGAAATAACATTAATAGCTCTGGACTAAATGTGACTGCTTTAAGAGCTCACAATCTAGATCCCAATTTTCTTTTAGGTATTTTCTAAAAGAGACCATATAATATTTGCTCTTTCATTTCTGAATTATTTCACACCACATAATGTCCCCAAGGTTCATTCACCTAGTTGCATGCCTCACAGCTTCATTCCTTTCTATAACCACACAGTATTCAATCATATATATACATCACCTTTCAACATTCTGCATCTGAGTCAGTGTATCCTTCGGCCACCTCCATCCTTTGGGCATCATGTATAATGTCCAAAGTCAACAATCCATATCTCACGTTATCCTCACTTAGTTGTACCATCATCAGCACTCTCAATTTTAGACAGTTTTCATTGCTCTAAAGAGAAAAGTAACCAATAAACACCCCTCACCAAATAGAGTATCAAAGTCTCCCCTTCACTCTTGCCCTTCACCCCATGATTATTTAGGGTATTGCTGTGGTACTTTTAATGTCTTCCTGTTAAGTATAGATCATAGCATGCAATAGTAGCTTCCACCTTAAACCCCTCTGTTAATTTTTTTGACCTTTTTCTGTTGTATAATTTAACATATATACAAAGCTAAGAAAGAAAAAAGCAATAGTTTTCAAAGCACTTGTCAATGAGTAGTTACAGGACAGATCCCAGAGTTTGTCATGGGCTACCATTCCATCCTCTCAGATTTTTCCTTCTAGCTGCTCCAAAACATTGGAGTTTAGAAGGGATAAATATTTTTTTATCATCACAATTGACTTTTATTTATTTGTTTTTTTGAAAAATAACATGTATACAAAAATGCAGTAAGTTTTAAAGCACATTGCAACAATTAATTGTAGAACAGATCTCAGAGTTTGGTATGGGTTACAATTCCACAATTTTAGGTTTTTTTACTTCTAACTACTCTAAGATACTGGGGACTAAAAGAAATATCAATATAATGATTCAGCAGTCATACTCATTTGTTAAACCCTACCTTTCTATGTAACTCCATCACCTTTGATCTTTCTGTTTCACTCTTTAGGTGTATTTGAGCTTTGCCCATTCTAACTTTTTCGTGCTGGAAGGAGTTGTCAATAATATAGGGTAGGGAGATGGAACTAGCTGATGTTCTGGAGACACTGGCCCCTCTAGGTTTTAGGACTTATCTGGTCCTCGACCCATCTGGAGGTTATAGGTTTCTGGAAAGTTACCCTAGTGTATGGAACCGTTGTAGAATCTTATATATTCCCATAGGGGTTCTTTAGGATAGGTTGGAATGGTTTTATTTGGGGTTAGGCAAGTTATGATAGTAGCACTGTCTAACTGATGCTTGTGTAGGAGTGATCTCCAGAGTAGCCCCTTGACTATTTGAACTGTCTCAGCCACTGATACCTTATTGGATATACTTCCTTTCCCCATTTTGGTCAGGATGGCATTGTTGATCCCACATTGTTGATCTTCATCCCTGGGGATCATCTCCCATGCTGCCAGGGAGAGTTTCACCCCTGGATATCATGTCCCACATAGAGGGGAAGGGCAATGTTTTTCATGTGGAAGGGCAATGTTTTTCACTTGCAGAGTTGCCTATACCCCTGTATTATTGACTGTTTGTATAAGATTCATACTTTTGAAGTAGTTCATGCAAGAATTTATTGTATTTCTAGTATTAATAGGTGGGATACATGGTTTTTATACAACCTTTTTCAATCATATTCACCTTCAGTGTGACAATATTACTTATAAACACACTAATGAACTGCCTTCATTTCTATCCATTCCCTTACACTTAAGTTCAACCTCATTAGCTACTCATTAACTCATCTCTAGCTTCTGTGTATCTGTAGGTCCCCTATATTCTAAATTATAAGCCTCTGAGTTTACCAATATCATAATAGCAAAATCGTGCAGTATCTGTTTTTCTGTGTCTGGCTTATATTACTCAGCTTTATGTCCTCAAGTTTCATCCATGTTGTCATATGCTTCAGGACCTCATTTCGTCTTAACTGCTGCATAACATTCCATCATATTTATATACCACATTTTGTTTATCCAGTCTTCTGTTGATGAACACTTGTATTGTTTCCATTTTTTGGCAACTGTGAAAAATGCCACTCTGAGCATCAGCGTGCAAATGTCTGTATCACTGCTTTTAGCTCTTCTGGGTATATATGGAGTAGTACTATTGCGAGGTTGTAGGGTAATTCGATATTTAGTTTTATTAGAAATTGCCTCTTGTCCCTGGTGGAGTCCCAGTGGAACCCACTCACCCCATTCTCTACATTCCAATTCCTCAAGTATTTTGTCCAGGACCTCCCTATATAGTGTGGAAGAACCTTTCAGGTCACTTGAACCCTGGAGCTGTCTTCTCTTGTTGTTCCTTGGAGCAGGGGTGAACTCAGCCTATCCTATTCTGCCCTCTTCCTGGAAGCTTTCTGTTTATTTTTATTTATTTATTTATTTTTTTACATGGGCAGGCACCAGGAATTGAACCCAGGTCCTCTGGCATGGCAGACAAGCGTTCTTGCCGCTGAGCCACCGTGGCCTGCCCCTTTCTGTTTATTTTTAAATAGCTTTATTCACATAACATAAAATCTAACCTAAGTAAAAAATCAATGGTTACTGGTATAATAAAATTTCCAGTCAGTGACTCAGAGATTTCAAACAGAGTCGAGAGATTATCCTGGAGGTTATTCTTATGTATTATACAGATATCCTCTTTTAGTTTATGGTCTATTGGAGTGGCTAGAGGGAAATACCTGAAACTGTAGCTGTATTCCAGTAGCCATGCTTCTTGAAGTTGATTATATAATGATATAGCTTTTACAGTATAACTGTGTGATTGTGAAAACCTTGTGTCTGATGCTCCTTTTATCTAGGGTATGGACAGATGAGTAAAAGATTTGGTTAAAAAATAAACAAATAATAGGGGGATAAGGGTTAAAATAAATTGAGTAGATTGAAATATTAGTGGTCAATGAGAGGGAGGGGTAAGGAGAATGATATGTATGTTTCTTTTACTTTTTTCTTTCTTTTGCTGGAGTGATGCAAATGTTCAAAAAATGATCATGGTGATGAATACACAGCTATGTGATGATATTGTGAGCCACTGATTGTATACTATGTATGGAATGTTTGTATGTCAAGAATGTTTGTTTAAGGTTTGACAATAAAAATATTAAAAAAAATTTCCGTGGCTTCACCTCCACAGTCTATGTGAGAACATTTCCATATCTTTTGCAGAGATTCCCATACCTCTCCCCCATGTCCCCCACTTACTGACATTTGGCTTTGGCATATTGCCTTTGCTACAGTCAATGGAAGCATGTACTATTACAATAAAAAAAGTTAAATATTAAAAAAAAATAGGCGAAAAGAAAGAATTTAAAATATAGTTTATCTGCAATAATAATATCTGATGAATGTTATATACATGGCTATACATGCAGACACATTGGAAATGATGAATGTAAATATAAATATAATATACCTTCTTTGTGTAACTCCACCATCATCTTTGATCTTTTCCCCACTCTTTAGGGGGCTGTCACTAATATGGGGTAGGGAGATGGAACTAGTCAATGTTCTGGAGAGACTGGCCCCTCTGCATTTCAGGACTTATCTGGTGTAGGGACCCATTTGGAGGTTGTAGGTTTCTGGAAAGTTACCCTAGTAGTGTATGGAACCTTTTGTAGAATCTTATATAATGTATTCTTTAGGATTGGCAGGAATGGTTTTGGTTGGGGTTTGGCAAGTTATGATAGGTAGCAATGTCTAACTGAAGCTTGCATAAGAGTGACTGCCAGAGTAGCCTTTCGACTGTATTTGAATGGTCTCAGCCACCGAAACCTTATTTGTTATACTTCTTTTCCCCATTTTGGGCAGGATGACATTGTTGATCCCACAGTTTCAGGGCCAGGCTCATCCCAGGGAGTCATTTCCCATGCTGCCAGGGGGGACTTTCTCCCCTGGATGCCATGTTCCATGTAAGGGGGAGGGCAGTAGTTTTACTTGCAGTCAGGCTTAGAGAGAGAGAGAGAGAGGCCACATCTGAGCAACAGAAGAGGTCCTCTGGAGGTGACTCTTAGGCATACTTATATGCTCAGTTTCTCCACTACATACATAAGCTTCACAAGAGCAAACCTCAAGATCAAGGGCTTGTCCTGTTGATTTGGGTGTCCCTAATGTCTGAAATAGTATCTGGGGTTTCACCGATGGTAAAATTTAATAGTTGCATATTTTTTCTCATCCTTGAAGGGACTTTGCCAATACTTTTTGATTATCTACTTAATATACTCTGAAATGTATCCAGGCATTTATATTGAGCTATTCAGGATTAAGGGTTCTTCATTCTTATTCTGGGCTCCCTGTGTTTGGATTGTTTAAATGATGGAGAATCACTTTTAAAGTATATTACTTACAAGGCTGTTGAGGTTTTTTTTGTCATGTGGGCTTACCACAGTGCTGTTTGAAAAGTTTCCTTTTTTAACATTTCTTGTAGTAGAAGTCTGATATCAGTGAATTCTCCCAATTTATATGTGTCTGAGGAAGTTTTATTTATCCTCAGTTTTGAAAGGTACTTTTTTTCTGGGTTAAAAATCTTAGATGGATGGATTTTTCCCCCCATTCAGTATTTTAAAGATTTCTCTTTATTGTCTTCTGGCTTGCATAGTTTCTGATGGAAGTTTACTGTCATTTATATCTTTGTTTCTCTGGGTATGATGTATCTTCTTCTGCCTGCCTTTAAGATTTTCTCGTTAGTATTGGTTTTCAGCAGTTTGATTATGATGTGCCTTGACATGTATTTTTTAAAAAGTGTTTATTTTGCTTAAAGTTTTCTGAGCATCTTGGATTTTATAGTTTGGAATAATTTTGGCCATTAATTTTTCAGATATTTGTTCTGTTTCCCCCTCCTTTTTCTGGGACTCCAATGTAATGTGTAAGACTGCTTATAATTATCCCATAGTTCACTGAAGCTTTGCTCAATTTATTTGGTAAGGGCATTTCATAAGGGGTCCTGTATACTGGACATGCATCACAATGTTTGGGTTTTTCACATTTGTTGATACCAAGATTGATAAAAATACAACAGTCTGATCTCTAAGTAGAAAATTTCCTCTTAAGCATTCCTATAATGACTCATCTAGTGATGTCTGTTGCATAGGTCACATATTTTAGGAGGTATCACAAAATGGTTGTTTTGTTGTTCCTTATTTTTTGTTTTAATACAATTCTTTGCTTTGATTATTAGAGAATTTGAGCATCTTTTCATATGTTTATTGACCATTCAGTATTTCTATTTTGAATTGTTCATGACATTACTGATTTTTCTAGTGAATAATCTTATTTTTATTATTTTTTTATGAGAGTTCATAGGTCATAGATATTAACCTTTATCTGTTTGCATACTTTAAATAATTTTTCCAACTTTAAATACTTTTTCCAATTTGCCATTATCTTCTGCATAGATGCTTTTGCAGTTATGTAGTCAATGTTTTGTGGCTTTTTGATTTCGAGTCCTAAAGTAAGAGTTTCCATGCCCCAAGATAATAGGGAGGTAGTTTATTTTCTTTTTGGTACTTTTTTACATACATAGCTTAGGACATTTTGAACATATTTTAGATATGATTTAAGTTAGGAATCAAATTTACTTCCTGCGTTTAGATAACCAACTGTCCTAAAGCAATTTATTGCAAGTCTTCTCTATGCTGCCTTGAGTTGAGATGCCATACCTATTAGAGACAAGTAGTCTTGTTTCTGGGTTCTGGTGTGGTTCATTGATATTATCATATTACCACAGTATTTAATTATAGTAGCTTTGTACTGTTGTTTTAAGGTCCAGTTCATCATCATTAATCATTTATTCAAGCTTTACTAATTTTTTCACATATATGCTCTTCCATTTAAATTTTAATAGTAGTTTGTGAATTTCTTCCATTGAGACTTAAATCTAATGCAGTAACTTGAAGGAGGGACACTGACTTAAAACAAATTGAGTCTTTCCATTTGGGAATGTAGTTTTTCTCTATTCAAAGCATTTTTTTTTTTTTGTATGCTGTATGGTAAGGGTCACATTTCATTCTTTTTCCATGTGACTATCCCATTATTGTAGCACCATTTCTTGATTTTGTTCTGTTTTTTTAATTTTGGGAAGTACACAGGCTATAAATCAAACCTGGTGTCCTGCATGGCCGGCGAGAAATCTCCCACTTAACTACCATTGCATCCCCCTGCACTCTTTTTAATTAATTTCTTTCTTGGCATTTTATATGTTTAGTGTTATTATTTTGTGTTAGGCTATAAAGTAATTTATCATGATTTTTTGGATTGTACCTATAGAGTAATTTACTTCATTTGTGATCAGGTACACAAGTCTTGCTTTAAAATGAGTATAAACAAAATTAGAAGGAATGTGTTAAACATATAAGAGGATAAACTCTTAAACTTCAAATATATAGATCATTTACTATTAATTAATATAAGTTAGAAATAGTTGAATTAATGAATGGAAAATATAAATTATTGGAAATTGGTGAATTTATATTTAATAGTTTATAAAAGGGTAGAAGTAATAAAGTTGTACTTGAAAGTAATAAATTGGCACTTAAAAATATAAATTCTCTAATGATAGTTTCTTTTTGTATTCTAGTTGGAACCTAAGTTTTATTAGGGAAAAACTCCTTCAGCATCATTTTTTTTTAAAATGTAAAACTGATTAGATTACATCATTTAACTTGTGCTTTAGGATAGGAGTTACTTATTTGTTTTGATAATGGTCTGAATTCTGTTTATGAATATTGTGAATAGAAATAATATATTCTTGGCAGATTAGAAGCTTAATATTTTTCTTTTTCATATTACAGGTTTTGCAAAAGACATCAAATTAAATCAAATTCAAATATTCCCTGTGTCCCCAAAGACTTACTGATGATGTCTGAATTTGTTCTTCCACGATTTATTTTTTGTCTTATTCAGTACTTAAGAGAAGGCTATAATGAACCAGGTATGTCCTAATCCATTTCTTATTAGTACCTTTTAAACTCCCAATTAAAGTTTTAACTTTTCAGATACTGTTTTACGCTTAACATGTTTCATGAGATGACTGTGAAAATACACAGATTGAACGAAAACACACTAAAAATCAGTAACATTGTAGATACCTAATGGTTGGCTTTGTCTGGTGCTTTCTGTTCCTGGGTTTTAGATGCTTTTGATTAGACTTTTTTGGCCTTTTGTAGTTGAGGAAATCATTTTATAGGGTTAATGTTATTCTATTTGTGATCATCTGATGATAGAGCAGAATTAAGAAGTGCTGGAAATATTCCAGTTTAAATTAGTTTTTTTTAGAAGATAAAGTACTATTTTACCAATCTGTTTTTGCATGTGTGTAGAGTTCTGTATATATCTTTATTCCTTTCCATATATGTAACAGCTTATGAGAGGGTCAAATTTTTCACTCCCATGTTACTGACAGAATCTGTTGGTGTAAGCATTATGTTAGTATTAAAAAAGGAAAAAGAGCAGTTCAAATTGCAGGCATTCTTCTTAATTTTTAAGATTTAGTCACAATCATGATTAATTTGCTTTAGTAAATATTTGGATTTAGGCTTGTCTCAAAGTTCTTAGTCTGATATTGTGAATTATAGATATCAGTTTGTGGTGTGGAACAAATTCATTAACTTCTTATGATGTCTTTATCTTTCTAATGGCACCTGCATTTTTATCATATAAGGGATTTGAATTCTGTATTATTTTTAGAGATTTAAATTATTTAATACTATAAATAATCTTATAAATTCAGTTTGAAACTATGGCTCACATTTTTATTTTCTGTCTGTTCCTCAACCTTAAAATGTGAGTAAATATATTTCTCTGCCTTTCTAAAAACTCTCTTATCTTCATTGTGAGCAAAAATTATGTTTCCTTATTTCTACATTTTAAACAAAAGATACTATTTTTTCTTAAGTATCTCTCTCAGAGTATATGTCTTAAAATACAGAAAGAAATATTAATTTAGTCTCACACTACTGTCTCTTTAGAAGGAAGGCAGCAGATATCAGCTGGGTTATTGAAATTGCCTTCTGTATCAATTTTCATAAACAAAAAGACTCTTTGGGAACTTACATTTTTAAATTACAAATGTACTATTTTAGAAAAGTAATAATTTGAAATAATTTATTATGAGAACCTTAAAAACTACCATTGTTTAAATCAAAGAGTATTTTATACCTACATTTATTATGTTTATTTTTTCTTTTGATGACATTTAGCAGCTATAAAAAGAAGATGACATAAGTATGTAACTCATAATTATCTGTTATTGTTATCTGAAAACATGAAAGAATGAATGGAGGCACATTTTTATTTACAGATGAACTTCATGATCTTAGGTTCATGAAGATTTCTTCTTTATTTCTCTTCATATTACCACTTGTACTCAGCATTTATTTCTACTGTATGTATAAAAAATACTGCATTATTTTGTATAGAATAAAACTGTTTAAAATGTGAAAAAAAAAAGACTTGGAATCATCTAACCCAAGGTAATGTGACCAGAGATGCTATGATGTGACATTTCCCTACTGTCCTTAGATGGATTTCAGCACTCATGTTAGAGCTCTGGGAAACAAAGAACAAATATTAAACACCCATGTAATTGTATAAGTCATTGAGAGATGACTTTCATTCATAAAGATGAAAAATACACAGTATTAGTTTTTATGGGAGTGAGTAAGGTTTTTTTGATTTGGGTTCCAGTATTCAGTTATCTAATAGAATTCAATCCACACATTATCTTTGAACTAGGTCATGAGTTTCTTGGGGGCAAGAATTATGTCTTTTTTAGTTTTGCTTCTCTGTACTTACAGTATAGAAGAGGCTGAATAAACATTGAATGAACTTGATGTCCCCTTCCCTAGGCACCCTGTTTGCTCCCTTGTATACTTTCTTCTTTTAACCAATTATGGCTGAACCTTAAATCTCTCTATTTACTTCGTCGTCTTAGGCCTCAGTTTCTCTAAAATATCTTTTTCTTTTCATTTTTAATATTCTTTTTTTAGTTACTGTCCAAGTTTCTTATTTCTGCCTCTATCTCTACTAGGCATATGTTGCCTTGTTTTTTATTTTTAGTAAAAATATTCAGATTTATAAAAACACTTTTCTTTCATTTTAGTTTCTTTGGTCTTTAGTTAAAATGAGTTTGTATTGGAATATAATGGGGATAGGATATTTGCTATAAAGGTTTAAATTTACAGCTGACATAAATTTGTCCTACTATTCTTATACTATTTTCAATATATTTGAATTCTGTCTTCTTTTATTCTAGGGAATGATTTTAACTTTTTCCTAAACACTATCTTATTTTGAAATGATTTATGTTTACATTTATATATCTTGAAGTTTCGGACCCTCAACTCTAATGCTTCTTACACAGATTAAGTGCTTTAATTCCTTATGGGTTATCTCCTCCATTCCTCATCTGCTTTTTCTAAAAAAACTGAATCCCTGAGCAACCCTGCTGTAGGTTGGGTGCTGTGCTAATATCAACTTTTTAAACAGAATTCTAAGTGACTTTTTTGATAATGAAGTACTGTCATCTAAGCCTCTATAATTTAAAAATAATAAATACTATTTATTCTTAGCAAAATATTTAAAAAAAAGTTGCACTTAATTATTATCTTTTTATTTAGCTGCTGATGTACCATCAGAAAAAGACCTTAATAGAGTCCTTCAGCTTTTGGAGCCTCAAATTTCCTTTTTAGAAGACCTAACTAAAATGGGAGGAGCAATGCGGTCTGTTCTTACTCAGGTTTTGACAAACCAACAGAACTACAAAGATCTGACTTCTGGTGAGTAAAACATTAGAATAGGAGAGAAAGTCATTATATTTTACTTTTATCACTGTTATCATAACAAGTTGTATGTTTTAGAGCTCAAAAATAAAAAGTAGATTCTTCATAGAATCCTAAAGCTGGATGTTATTAAGAGAACTTATTTTATAGACAGGAAACATAACCCACAGAAAAATTAAATGACCTATACAAGACCTCACAACCAATTTATGGTAGAGTTGGTACTAGAACCCAGGTCTCCTAACTTAATTTGACATCGTAGTATGAAATATTCATATTATGTTCCCTCCCTAAACAGTAATAACAACCACTTCTGTTTCTTCAGTTTTGGCATTCTAAACTTGTGAGTTGTATGGTTAGTCTTTCATAATAGCAGAGTTTAAGTTATAAAACTTAGAATTGTTTAATATATGTGTTCATGAAATACCCTTATAACAATACCTTATTTTTTATTACAGTATTTTTTATTGTGAAATATATATACAGAAAAGCAATAAATTTCAAAGTACATTGTAACAAGTAGTTATAGAACAAACTTCAGAATTTAGTATGGGTTATAGTTCCACAATTTTAGGTTTTTCCTTCTAGCTGTTCCAAGACACTGGAGACATTGATAAAAGAAGTATCAATATAATGAGTGATTCAGCAGTCATACTCATTTGTTAAATCCTGTCGTCTCTGTAATAACTCCTCCTTCTCCTTTGATCCTTCCCCCAGTCTTTAGGCTTATTTGGGCTAGCCCATTCTAACTTTTTCGTGTTGGGAAGGGCTATCAATAATACGAAATAGGGGAATGGAACTAGTTGGTGTTTGATGGAGAGGCTGGCCCCTCTGGGTTTCAGGACTCATCTGGCCTAGGAACCCATCTGAGGGTTGTAGGTTTCTGGAAAGTAGAACTTTTGTAGAGTCTCAGAGCCCCAGGTATTCTTTAGGGTTGACAGGAATGTTCTTTTTTTTTTTTTTTTTAAATTTGCATATGGGCAGGAGGCACCAGGGATCGAACTCCAGACCTCCAGCACTGGCAGGTCAGAGCTCTCCTGCTGAGCCACAGCAGCCGCCCGACAGGAATGTTCTTGTTTAGGGGTTAGCAAACCATGGTAAATAGTAATATCTAGCTGAAGCTTGTGTAAGAGTAGCCTCCAGAATAACTTTATGAGTCTATTTGAACTCTCTCAACCACTAACACCTTATTTTGTAACAATTATTTTCCCCCATTTAATCAGGTAGGCAATGTCTATCCCACAGAAACCGAGGCCAGAATGCTTTAGTGTTTACTCCTCAAATTTATAGTATAAGAGATATATCAATTATTTAAAAATCTTGCTACAACTGCTTTCTTAAATTGTGAAATACAACGTATATACAAAAAGCAATAAATTTCAGAGTACATTTTGACAAGTAGTTATAGAACAGATTTCAAAGTTTGGTATGGGTTACTGTTCCACAATTTCAGATTTTTCCTTCTAGCTGCTCCAAGACACTGGAGACTAAAAAGAAATAGCAATATAATGACTTAGTAGGTATATACATTTGTTAAATCCTAACGTCTCTGTTACATTTCCTCCTTTTCCTTTGATCCTTTTCCCATTCTTAAGGGATATTTGGGTCTTGCCCATTCTAACTTTTTACATGTTGAAAAGGATTATCAACAATATGGACTAGGGGGATGAAACTGGTTGATGTTCTTGGAGATATTGGCATCTCTGGGTTTTAGAACTTACCTGGCCTAGAAACCATCTGAAAGTTTTAGGTTTCTGAAAGTAAACTTAGTGTGTGCAACTTTTGTAGAATCTCACTTAGAGCTCTGGGTGTTCTTTAGGGTTGATAGGAATGATGTTGGTTGGGTTTGGCGACCTGTGGCAATTAGCAGTAACTAGCTGAAGCTTGCATAGAAGTAGCCTCCACAATAGCCTGTTAACTCTATTAGAACTCTCATAGCCACTGATACTTTATTTTGTTACAATTCTTTCCCCCCTTTTGGTCAGGACGACATTGTGAGCCCATGGTGTCAGGGCTAGGCTCATTCCTCGGAGTTATGTCCCATGTTGCCAGCGAGACTCACATACCTGCATGTCATGTCCCATGTAGTGGGGGGGCTACCACTATTTTTAAGTATTCTTTTTTGCTGGACCATGGCAGCATGTTTTGAAAATTAAAGTTTAGGATGTTCTTTTAGAGCAGTCAAATTTTTATGTGTATTGTTTACCATGTGTTATTTTGAGATACTCTTAATTGGATATATTTATTTCTTCAACAGGTACTTGTTAAGCAAACTACTATGTACTCTGTGGTGGGCCTTGGAGATTTAGGTGGGGAAGATAAACAGTAAACTAGGTAATCCTGTCTCTTCTTTATTAGTCATAGGGTCTAGGGAGTGAGACGACAGTATTGTATTATATATAATAGTAAATGCCATGAAAGGGTAGAACAAGTGGTTATAAAAGGGAGACCTGATTTCACTAGTGGGAGAAAGTGGGGAAGCTTTACTGAGGAAGCAGCATTTAAAGAAACCTAAAGGTGAGAGGAAGTCATTTAGCTAGAAGGGAATTGACTGATAATGACTGGAGTTAGAGTCCAAACATGGGAGAAATCTCTCTTCTGGCTGCTGGACATAACCCTTCTTGTTTTGTTTTTTTTTTCCACAATCACACAGTCACAGTGTGAAAGCTATATTGTTATACAATCATCTTCAAGAAACATGACTACTGGAGCTCAGCTCTACAGTTTCAGGCATGTCCCTCTAGCCTCTCTAATACACCTTAAACTAAAAAGGGGATATCTATATAATGCGTAAGAATAACCTCCAGGATAACCTCTTGACTCTGTTTGAAATCTCTCAGCCACTGATGCTTTATTTTGACTCATTTCTCTCTTTCCCCTTCCGGATGGACTTAGCCCTTCTATTGTAAACAGTGTAAAATTGGACAAAATGGAGACATCTGTTTTTAGGTATTTACAACATGGAGCGTAAGACTGTAAGCCCTTCCGAGAAGAGAAAAGCATGAGATGAGTCCATGATTGCTCTGGCTCTTTGTCCTGTGACAACTTCCAGAATGTAATATGGCAAACTGTCATCTAAGCATTGTGGTTCTGCTGAGCTAAGAAGGCAGAGATCACAGTGTGGGGAGCCGAAGCAGTTGGAATTTGTAGACTTTCTCTGGGGCAGAACATCAAAAGGGTGATGGGGCAGGTGTGTAGAGAACCCCTGAAAGTCCTTGGCTGAGTACTGAATGGATATGCACAGGATGAGACTTACTAGAGAGTGACTTCTATGGGATTGAAAGCAGAACAGAGACATTAGAGGTTGAACAGTGCTGGGGGGACATGGGAGTTTTAGCTTAGCCACATTGGAGGGAGCTTGTTTTTACCCCAAGCATCTAGTTGAGATACAAGGAGGCTAAACCTTAGGATAATCATCAAGTCTTAGAATAAGGTCTACTCCAAACCAGCCTTAATCCCTGACAATTTCTACCAGAGGAATAGTTTGGAGTTGACGTCTGCCAATTTAGAAGGCCTTGGGAGCACCTCAGCTTTCCACAGATCTGCCCCTAATAAATGTAAACCCAAGCCTTCATGAGTTCTAGGTGATAATTCTATAAATGAATTGTATTTTAATACAAAATTTAATACTCTACAGAGGAAGAGAACAAATCCAAAATCTTCTAAATATGTCATTAGAATGTCCATATACAGCAAAAATTGCTGGATATGAAAGAAAATAAGAAAGAGTGCCCTATAGTCAAGAAAAAGAACAGTCACTAGAAATTCACCAGATGTTGGATTTAGCAGGTAAAGACTGTTAAAGCAGCTGTTATAAATGTGTTCCAAAATTTAAAGAAAAACATATTCAAAGGACTAAAGGAAAATACGAGTTAATATAGAAAAAATCTTCATGAAGAAATACAAACAATAAAAAGAACCAAAGAGTAATTGTAGAACTGAAAGTTATGGTAAAGTACAATATCTGAATTGAAAATTCCATTGGATGGGCTTAGAAGCAGATTGGAGATGGTAGAAGAAAGAGTCAATTAATTTGAAGATTATTATATTGATAATTCAATGTGAAGAACAGGGAGAAGATTAAAGGGAACATGACAGTGCCTCAGATAACTATTAGACAGTATCAGATGATCTAATATAATGTGCAGTTAGAATCCCACAATGAGAGGAATATGGGAATGGGGTGGAATAAAATATTTAAAGAAATATTGACTAGAATTTTCCAAATTGGATGAGAAACGTTGATTTACAGATGCAAGAAGGGCTCTATAAATATAACAAAAACCACATTTAGATAGCTCATAGATTCCAGGCAGAAGGACGAGCATGTGAGAATATTTATAGGTAAGAATGAGCTTATTTTTTATAAGGGACTGAGAGAAGGCTGGTGGTTGAAATGAAATAATTATTGGGCGTTAATGGCACAAATAAAGCTACTGTATTAGACTAGATCCAGACCAGGCAGGTCCTCATGGGCAATGTAAGATTTTATATTTATCCTGAATGTTGTAGGAGGTCATAGAAATATTTTAAGGTGAAAACTGACGTGATTGGATATGTGTTTTAAAAAGATGACTTGTTTGGCTAAGAATAGGTTGCAATGCACAAGAATAGAAGCTAAAGTGTAGCAAGTCTGAGATGCTAGTTTGAGTAGTAGCGATGAAGATGGAGAGAGGTAAAAAAATAAAACAAAGCCAAACCCCGGTGGGGGAGTCTTTTTAAAAATTCAACCTAGAAATTGGTTGTTTATTTAGGAAGAGAATAAGCAGGTTGTTGTATTTTGTTTTGTTTTGTTGGAAGTTTTTTTTTTTTTAAGTGTATTCTTAATCATTATTAAGACTGTCTTTGGAGTGATTTGGGGAAAATGCTCTCTTTTAGTTCTACAGTTTTTTTAACTTAAAATTTTTTTTTATTGTGAAATATAACATGTATACAAAAAAACTATAAATTTCCAAGTACATTTTAGCAAGTAGTTATAGAACAGATTTTAGTTTGATATGGGTTACAGTTACACAATTTTTTGTTTTTCTTCTAGCTGCTCCAAGACACTGGAAACCAACAGAAATAACAATATAGTGATTCCACAGTCATACTTATTTTTTAAATTCTATCTTCTCTGTTATATTCCTCCTTCTCTTTAAATAACATATATACATAAAAGCAATAAATTTCAAAGTACATCACAACAATTAGTTGTACAACAGGTTTCAGATTTTGACATGGATTGCAGTTCCACAATTTTAGGTTTTTATTTCTGGCTTCTCTAAGATGCTGGAGGCCAAAAGAAATATCAGTATAATGATTCAGCACTCATACTCATTTGTTAAATCCGACCTTCTTTGTATAACTCCACTATCACCTTTGATCTTTCTTCCACTGTTTTGACAGGTTTTTAAAATTCTAGTTTCTTGAAATTAAAAGCAACAAAAATCCTTACCCAACTTTTTGTAGTTAGAGTACTTAGAAATCCCATTAGATTTTCAAAACTTTGAAATTTGTAGTGTAGAATTTCTATGGTACTTACTTACTCTCTGATTAGCCATTTTATTATTCTGAGACTCATTTTCTTCACTTATAAAAATGGTATTATACGTTCTCTCAGGGTTGTTATGAGGGGTCAGCAAAATATATTTTGTCATGCAGTTTTATCTGTCATTGTTAAAGATAATAACATGGCATCTATCTATTATTGAGGAGATATTTAATCATTTCTGTAATACAGGAGAAATAGGGAGTATGGGAGCCTGGAGGTTTCTTATTCATAAATTAATCATGGTTATTTTAATATTGGTCTTAAATTGTTGGATAGAATTATTCCCATCTGTTTATTTGGTATTGTAGTTTTTTTTTCTTTTTCCCTTAAGAACAGCCCAGAGAGATTTGAAGTGTTTTTTAAAACTTTTCTATTGCAATTATTGAGGCTAAAAAAGAGAGGAAACAGAGAAAAGCTCAGCAAATACTAGAGAAAGAAACTCGTTTGTGTATTTATATAATGAAACAAATTGAGACCCTAATTTAAGATATATAATCTGTATAAGAGATAATTTTGGTAATTTGGCTCTCAGAGTAATATTTCATCCAGAGAAATCTCAAATATCAGATTGATATTTGTTAATTTTAAGAAAATTATTATTGTTAATTTTAATAAAAATTATATGAATATAATTAGAAGGGGGAATGCTAGATTGTACGTACAGCAACAGAATAAAAATTTTTTATCAGTATTGTTAATTGTGTTCACAGTGTTGTGCTAACATTACCGCCATCCATTTAGAAAACATTGCCATCATTCCAAACAGGAGCTCTGTACACTTTAACCCTTAATTTCCCATTCCCTTTCCCCACCCCATTGCCTGGTAACCTATATTCTATATCAGATTCTATGAGTTTGTTTATTCTAATTATTTCAAATCAGTGAGATCATGCTATTTGTCCTTTTGTGTCTGGCTTATTTTACTCAACATGATGTCTTCAAGTTTCATCCATAATGTTGCATGTATCATGACTCCATTCTTTTTTATGGCTAAATAATATTCTATTTTATGTATATACGACATTTTATTTGTCCATTCATCAGTTGATGGACAGTTGGGTCTGTCTTTTGGCAATTGTGGATAATATTGCTGTGAACACCAGTATGCAAATAACTGTTTGAGTCCCTGCTTTCAATTATTTAGGCTATATACCTTGTAGTAGGATTGCTGGGCCATATGGTAGTTCTGTACTTAGTTTTCTGAAAAACTGACAGTCTTCTAGAGTGGCTGTACCATATTACTTTGCCACCGCAATGAATGAGTATTCTTATTTTTCTGCATCCTCTCCTATACTTGCTATTTTCTGTTTTTTCTTTTTTTAATAACAGTGATTCTAATGGGTGTGAAATGGTATCGTGTGTGTTTTTTTTTTAATGTGAAAAATAATATATATACAAAAAATATATATGTCAAAGCACACTGCAACATTAGTTGTAGGACAGATTTCCGAGTTTGGTATGGGTTATGTTTCTACTATTTCAGGTTTTTCCTTCTAACTGCTCCAAGACACTGGAGACTAGAAGAAATATCAATATAATGGTTCAACAATTGTACTCATTTGTTAAATCCTATCTTCTCTGTTTTAACTCCATCTTCTTTGATCCTTCTCCCGATTTTTAGGGGTATTTGGGCTATACCCATTCTACCTTTTCATGTTGGAAAGGGCTGCTGATAATATAGGATAGGGGGATGGAACTAGTTGATGTGTTGTGGAGAGGCTGCCGCCCACCAGGGTTTCAGGACTTATCTGGCCTGGGAACCCATCTGGAGGTTGTAGGTTTCTGGAAAGTAATCACAGTGTATGGAACCTTGTAGAATCTCAGATAGAGCCGTAGGTGTTCTTTAGGATTGACAGGAACAGTTTTGGTGGGGGTTTGGCAAACCTTGATAAATAGCAATATTTAGCTGAAGCTTGCAGAAGAGTAGTCTACAGAATAGCCTCTCAACTCTGAATTCTCTCAGCCACTGATATCTTATTTTGTTACATATCTTTTTCCCCTTTTGGTCAGACCAGGCTTGTCCCTGGGAGTCATGTCCCACATTGCCAGGGAGACTTTCACCCCTGGATGTCATGTCCATCCAGGTAGGGCAGTTGAGGGTAGGGTAATGATTTTACTAGCAGAGTTGGGCTTGGAGAGAGAGAGAGACCACATCTGAGCTACAAAAGAGGTCCTCTGAAAGTAACTCTTAGGAATAACTATAGACAGGTAGGTTTAGCTTCTCTACTTCATAAATTAGCTTCACAAGCGCAAGCTTAGCTTCAAGGTGAAGAGCTTGGCCTGTAGACTTGGGAGTCCCTAATGTTTGAGACAGTATCTGGGGTTTCCCTGGTGTAAAATTTAATAGTTCTATATGTTTTCTCCCATCCTTCAAGGGGCTTTGCCAATCCTTTTTGATTAGCTGCTCAAACATACTCTGGGATGTATCCAGAAGTGAAGGCAGTTCATCATTGGGTCTTATAGTAATATTGCCATTGCATTATGCAATTGTAATGCAATTGCATTACGTTAAGCTATACAGAATTACAAGCTTTCATTCCCATTCTGGGCTCCGTATATTATCTATAGACAGGTTGAGTTAGATTATGTGCTACAGAAAATTTAGGTTTTAGACAAAATAAACCTCTCTTCCTTTGGTCTCACAGAGTAGGTGAAGTTCTAAAATATGGATGATGTCTTCCTTACCCTTGTATTCTGATTTACCTTAGCCCCAACCCAGTCGGCTTCGTTCTTATCTCTAATTGAAGCCTGATCTCTTTTTCAATTTCTTTAGCAATTGTTGTATGTGGCAGTGCTACCTCTTAGACCTGTAGAACTCCTTCTCTGACTCTTAGGTATCACAGAAGTACCCAAAGTTCCAGGGAAATACCAGGTTATACATATATAGCGCAGCATCTCAAAATCTAGAAATAGCAATTACTGCTCCGGGCTAAATGTGACTGCTAATAAGAGCTTACAATCTAGGCCCCAATTTTTTATAAGTATTTTCTAAGTGTAATCGTAGAATATTTGCTCTTTGTTTCTGGATTATTATGCATCATTTAATGTCCCTCAGGTTCATTCACTTTGTGGCATGCGTCATGATTGTTTCTTTCTGTAGCAGCACAGTATTTGATCATATGTATATACCACAGTTCACCATTCTGCTTCTCAGTCAAGTGTATACTTTAGCCACCTCCATCTGTTGGGCATCATGTCTAAGGTCCAAAGTCAACAGTCTATTTCTCACATTATCCTCACTTAGTTGTATAATCATTAGCACTCTCGATTTTAGACGATTTTCATTGCTCCCAGGAAGAGAAAAGTGACTGATAAACACACCCTCACCAAATAGAAAATCCAGACCTCTCCTTAACTCTTGTCCTTCACCCCCAATTATTTACCATGGGTATTGCTATGGTACTGTTGAAGTCTTGTTAAATATAGACCTGTTAAACATAGCCCATAGCATGCAATAGTAGTTTTCCCTGATATTATTTGCTCTTTGGACAAGATTCATACTTTTGAAGTAGTTCATGCAAGAACTTATTTTTATTTGTAGTATCAGTTGGTGGAATACATGGCTCTGTACAATCCCTTTCAATCATTTTCACCTTTAGTATGGCAATATTACTATAAGACCCACTGATGAACTGCCTTCACTTCTATCCATTCCCTTGTGATTTAGGTTCGACCTCATTAGCTGACCATTCACCCATCTCTAGCTTCCTTGTATTTCTAAGTCCCCTATATTCTGTATTATAAGTCTCTGAGTTTATCTTTACCATGGTCTTAAAAGCAAAATCACAGTATCTATCCTTTTGTGTCTGGCTTTTTTCACTCAGCATTATGTACTCAGGATTCATCCATATTTCAGGACGTCATTTCTTTTTACTGCTGCATGATATTCCATTGTATATTGTGTTAGTTTGGAAGATATACCAGAACAGGAATGGCTTTTAAAATGGGGAATTTAATAAGTTACAGTTCTAAGGAAGTGAAAGTGTTCAAATTAAGGCACAACAAAGACTACCTTCACTCAAGAAAGGTCGTTTGTTCTGAAATACCTCTGTCAGCTGAGAAATCACATGGCTAGCATTTGTTGGTACCTTGCTCCTGGACTCCGTTAAGTTCAGTCTCTGTGTAGGGGTTCCTCGCTTTGCTTCTCCAGACATCTGTGTCTCTGTTCCCTGAAGCAGCTGTTCTCCAGGAGTCTATATCTGTTCTCTCTGTCAGCTCTGAGGCTTTCTAGCTCTCTCCAAAACATCTCCTCTTCTAATGATTCCAGTAAACCAATCAAGACCTACCTGGATAGGGTGGAGTCACATTTCCATCTAATCAGAAGGTCACACCCACAATTGGGCGAGCCAGTCTTTGTGGACTAATCTAATCAAAAGCTTCTACATACAATATCAACTCAGGATTAAAAACAACTTCTGCTCCCATATATTGGATCAGGATTAAAACATGGCATTTCTGGGGTACATAATACTTTCATACTGGTACGTATGTATATACCACATTTTATTTATCCACTTGTCTGTTGATAGGCACTTCAATTGCTTCCATCTTTTGGCAATTGTGAATAATACTGCTATTAACATCGGTGTGCAAATGTCTGTTTATATCACTACTTTCAGTTCTTCTGGATGTATACCAAGTAGTGGTGTTGCTGGGTCATAGGGCAACTTGATATTTAATTTTCTAAAGAATTGCCAAACTGTCTTCTGAAGTGGCTGTACCGATATACATTCCCACCAGCAGTGCATAAGTATCCCGATTTCCTCATATCCTCTCCAGCATTTGTAGTTTCCTGTTTGTTTAATAGCAGCCATTCTTTTTTTTTTTTTTTATTCCCCTGGGATGACATTTAATTGGATAAAAAAAGTGGAAGTATAATGCTCCATGGCAATGGCTCTCAGATTGTCCGTCATTCACTTCTGCAGTCTGGGTACTTCACGGTCAGTGAATGCTGCTATAAGGAATAGCAGCCATTCTTATAGGTGTGAGGTGGTATCTACATCAGTTGAGATAATCATTTTGTTTTTCCCTTTCGTTTTGTTGATGTGGTGTATTACATTAATGATTTTCTTGTGTTGAACCACTCTGACATACCTAGGATAAAATGTACTTCATCATGGTATTTAATTCTTTTAATATGCTGTTGGATTCGATGTGCAAATATATTGTTGATTTTTGCATCTATATTCATTAGATTGGTCTGTAGTTTTCTTTTCTACTAATATCTTTAGCAGGCTTTGATATTGGAGTGATATTGACTTCATAGAATGAGTTAATGTTCCCTCTTTCTCAATTTTTTGGAAGAGCTTGAGCAGGAACGGTGTTAATTCTTCCAAGCTTGGTGCAATTTGCCTGTGAAGTCATCTAGACCTGGGCTTTTCTTTGGAAGATATTTGGTGACTGAGTCAATCTCTTGTGACTGGTTTGTTGAGGTGTTCTATTTTTTCTTGAGTCAGTGTAAGCTGTTTGTATGTTTCTAGGAAATTATCCATCTCATCTAAAGAGAGAATAAAATAGATATGACAGATGAAAGTCAAAGGATAAAATGACTGAGATAAGTACTAGCTTTACAGAAAAAACAAAAATTGTTAATGGAATAAACTCCCCAAAGGCGCAGATTGGCAGAATGAATAAAAAAATATGATCCATCTATATGATGTTTAGAAGATACTCATGTTAGACACAAAGATACGCAAAGATTGAAAGTGAAAGGATGGAAAAGGATATTTCATACCAGCAGTGTTTTGGTTTGCTAAAGCTGCCGGAATGCAATATACCAGAAATGGGTTGGCTTTTACAATGGGGATTTTTAAATTTAATTTAATTTTTAAATTTTTTAAATTGACAAGCCAAAACAACATACAAACATGAACATTCTTAGCATGCAAACATTCCATCCATGGTGTACAATCAGTGGCTCACAATATCATCACATAGTAGTATATTCATCACCATGATCATTTTTTAGAATATTTGCATCACTCCAGAAAAAGAGATAAAAAGAGAAAAGAAAAAACTCATACACACCATACCCCTTAGCCCTTCTCATTGACCACTAGTATTTCCATCTACCCAATATATTTTTACTTTTATTCCCCCTATTTTTTTTTACCCCTTACACTCCTTTCATTGATCATTAGTATTTCAGTCTACTCAATTTGTTTTAACATTTGTTCCCCCTATTATTTATTTATTTTTAATCCATATTTTTTACTCATCTGTCCATACCGTAGATAAAAGTAGCATCAGATACAAGGTTTTCACAATCACATAGTCACATTGTGAAAGCTATATTATTATATAATCATCTTCAAGAAACATGGCTACTGGAACACAGCTCTGCAGTTTCAGGCACTTTCCTCTAGCCTAATACACCTTAAACTAAAGAGGGGATATCTGTATAATGTGTAAGAATAACCTTCAGAATAACCTCTCAACTGTTTGAAATCTCTCAGCCACTGACACTTTATTTTGTCTCCTTTCTTTCTTCCCCCTTCTGGTAGAGAAGGTTTTCTCAATCCCTTGATGCTGAGTCCCAGCTCATTCTAGGATTTCTGTCCCATGTTGCCAGGGAGGTTTACATCCCTGGGAGTCATGTCCCATGTAGAGAGGGGGAGGGAAGTGAGTTTGCTTGCTGTGTTGGTTGAGAGAGAGCTAGGTCACATCTGAGTCACAAAAGAGGCTCTCAGCAGGGGGAAGAGGAGGGGTGACTCTTAGGCCTAATTTTAAGTAGGCTTAGCTTATCATTTTTGAGGATAAGTTTCGTATGAACAAACCCCAAGATTAGGTTTCGGCCTATTGATTTGGTTGTTCGCACTGCTTGTGGGAATCAGGAATTCTCCATATGGGGAAGTTGAATTTCTCCCTTTATCTCCATTCTCCCAAGGGGACTTTGCAAATACTTCTTTTTTCTTTTTTTGCATGTGCAGGCACTGGGAATTGAACCTGGGTTTCTGGCATTGCAGGTGAGAAATCTGCCTGCTGAGCCACCATCGCCCACCCTGCAAATACTTCTTTACTCATTGTTCTGATCACTCTGGGATTTATTGGAGCATCACACTGGACAAACCTGTAGCAATATCGGGCAGAAATCCTGGGATGAGCTGGAACCTGGCATTAAGGGTGAAGGGAAGAACCTGAAACTGTTGAGCTGTGTTCTAGTAGCTTTGATTCTTGAAGATGATTAAATAGAGATAGAACTTTTACAGTGTTGTTGTGTGATTGTGAAAACCTTGTGTCTGATACCCCTTTTATCCAGGGTATGGACAGATGAGTGAAAAAATATGGATAAAAAAATAAATAGTAGGGGCACAAAGGGTAAAATAAATTGGGTAGATGGAAATACTAGAGGTCAATCAGAGAGAGGGGTAAGGCATATGGTATGTAAGAGTTTTTTTCTCATTTCTTTTTCTGGAGTGATGCAAATGTTCTAAAAAATGATCATGGTGATGAATATACAACTATGTGATGATATTGTGAGCCATCGATTGTACACCATGTATGGAATGTATGTGTCCGAAGATTTCTCAATAAAAATTAAAATAAAAATGTTTAGTTTGGGATTTATTCCCTGAGATGTCTCCTTCTTGGTTTTTTAACCAGCTGGTGATAAGACAGATTTTCTTGAGCTTCAGCCCTTCTATCAGGAAGTTCTGCCAAGGCAAGTGTAGTGTGCAGGGTTTTCCCTGTCTTTCTGAGCATCTGACTTGTCTTGAGCTTTTGCTTGTTAGTTGTTTTGGAGTTCCCCTCTTTACAGGCGTTTGGATGTCCCCTCTCATTCCCAGAAGACGTCTCTTCCAGGTGTTTGAAGCTGGAAGGCCTTTGTCCCTGATTGTCTGCCTCTATAGTTTTTTACCTTCCTTTTTTTTGTTCAAAGTGTGTGTCCCTAGAGGGCAAATCCTGGGAGGAGAGTCATCCCACAGAGAACTTTCCCAGTTTGGTCTTTCCCAAGTAGCACAGGACCCTGTTGCCAGGAATGTGGGTCGGACTGGCTCCAAAGTACCCTGGGAACTTTGGAAGGTACCAAAGTACCGTAAGGATCAGGAAAGGGACCCAAATCTCAGATGGCGTCTTAAATATGGGCTTTCCTGGCCTGCCCAGCAAATGCAGCTGTATAGCTAACTGTTCCCTGTAGCCCTGAGGAAATGCTTTTTCTTCAAATATCCACTTCCTCTGCCCCTGACCTGGGGCAGCAATGGGTTCCACCCACCTTTGTCATGGGGGGTGCTTGAAACAGTGACAGTCCCTGCCTTTGTCCAGGGCAGATTTAAACAATAACTGCTCTCAGAGCCAAGTCCCAGTGATCTGAATTCCCTAATAAAAAGCTGTGGTCAGTGGGCTATGCCCACCCCAGTTTTGGGGAAGGGAATTTTTACATCCATTTTTGTCACTGGCAGCTAGCTAGGGACTGGACTCCTCAGGGCCTTGGCTTGAGGGTGGTGAAAAGTCACAGGTAGCTGCTGTGAGGGAACAATTTACAGTTCTTTAGGTAATGTATCACTCTTCCGCGTGCTCATCCCTGGATGCTGTAATATTCTTCTGGCCTCTGGGATTTCAAAATAGTTGTTTTATACAGTTCCTGCCTGTTTAATAGTTATTTTGGTTGAAGTACTGAGTTCTGGGACTCTCTATTCTGCCATCTTCCCTAGAAGTACAAAATTGTACTTTTAATTCCTCAAATGTGATAATCAAAATCTTGTTTAAAACAGGAATCACAACTAATTTCAATTGTAATATTTGAAACTTTTAATGATCTTTCCCTGAGTTTTAAAATTACCATAAGAGAAGATGCATAATTTTAAACTTTTAAGTTTTTTATGCTCTTATTCATGCTGTTTCATGTGTCTGAAATAATCTTGAAAGCTTTCTGCACTATGCTAAGTTTTACTTATCTTTGAAAATTCCGTTCAGGCATTATATCCTCCAGGCGGCCTTTCCTAAGTACTCTTTGGCCAAGTCTCCCTGCTCCATTTTAGGAGAGAACAGATTGTCAACAAAATGATGAAGTCTGTTACATAATTGCATCTACCATATTATTTTCCTGCCTTTCTTTGTCACCAAATTTATAGTTCTTTGATATCTGGGAACTTGCTTTATTAGTTTGTTCCTGATGTATCTCGCACATAATCCCTGGCCTATTTTAGATGCTCAACTATCTAGTAGACTTTACCATTTGTTATAACATGCCGTGTATTCTGGGACTATTAATGCCAAATACAAGCACCAAAATATTATCTGAACTTATTCTTATTTTATGTTATCCATTCTGACATTCTTCCTCCATTAGAATATGCAAGGACTGACATTGAGTAACTATTTTTACACACATACATACAATAATGAGGTAACTGTACTTAGATTTTGAATGGATCTTTTTCATTTTTATATTTGTTTTAAATATTAGGTCTTGGAGAAAATGCTTGTGCAAAGAAAAGTCATGAAAAATACCTTATTGCTTTGAAGAGTTCTGGACTCACATATCCTGAGGATAAACTGGTCTGTGGTTTGCAGGAGCCATCTGCTGGCTCTAGCACTCTTGCAGTTCAAGGTATGTCTATTTAATTTGAACAATACTAACTTTTCTATATTAGAAACAAAAAAGGACAACAAGTCCTCAGACTTTACTCATTATTGAAGAACAGGTTATTCTTTGTAAGTAGTATAGTAAAATATGATAATTTAGAGGCAGGAAAGAATAAATCAGCCAAAGAAGAGAATGCATTTTTCTTAGTTGGAATTTAGTTTAATAAGGCTCCTGTTGCGACTTATTAAAAAAATAGCCATTGCTATTCAAGAGCTATCCAAAACTTTACTAGCTCAGTATTTTAATGAACTGTGCTTTAAAACTCAAAAGAAAGTGATCCTTCTGAAATGCCAGTTGTAATTATTAATTCTGGGTTTTCAGAGGAGATTTCCTATCAAAATATTAACTTATTAGATCCAAAAGTATTCAAGATGTGAACTCTGCCAAGATAACTCTTAAAATGAGGTGTCCTAACCTAACAAAGTGTATCTTTTTAATATTAGTATGTCTCAGAATAATTTTAAAGTAAAGCAGTATATATCAACTATGAAAGGTAACTTTTTCTCCCCCTTCAAAGGTTTTGCAGGTGCAACAGGAACATTGGGACAAGTGGATTCTTCAGATGAGGTGAGATTTTTAAAGTTTTTTAAAATGAAATTAAAGAGTTTTAGAACTGTACAGGTTTGTGGATATTATCTAGTTTGAGCACCTCATTTTATAGACAAGGAAACTGAAGTTCAATGTGAACTAACTTAACCAAGATCACACAATTAATTAGTAATAGAACGGAGACTAAGGCTAGATTTCTGCTTCTTATAATTAATTTCTCATTTCACAATTAAAAAATGGAAACAGAAAGAGGTAGGTATTTTCTACTAGGAAGATGCCACCAAATTTGTCCAAGTAATTGTCAAATGTGTACAATAGCATTTAAAAATATATAGCAAATTCTAGAATAGTTTGTTACAAGAATATGAAATGTAACTGCTTATCCAGTATCATAGTAAAGTTACACCATAATAATGTTAGGATTATTAAAAAAAGAGCAATATACTGGGAAATAGATTATCAATTTCAAATGTCAACTTTTATGATATTTTCTAATAATAAATGTGCTGGTTTGAAAAGATGTATGTCCCCAAGAAAAGCCACGTTTTAATGTAAATCCCATTTTGTAAAGGCAGAATAATCCTTATTCAATACTATATGTTTTAATCTGTAATCAGATCATCTCCCTGGAGATGTGATTTAATCAAGAGTGGTTGTTAAACTGGATTAGGTGACGACATGTCTCCACCCATTTGGGTGGGTCTTGATAAGTTTCTGGAATCCTATAAAAGAGGAAACATTCTGGAGAATGAAAGAGATTCAGAGAGAGCAGAGCAGAACAACATAGCCACAAGAAGCAGAGTCCACCAGCCAGCGACCTTTGGGGATGAAGAAGGAAAATGCCTCCTGGGGAGCTTCATGAAACAGGAAGCCAGGAGAAGAAGCTAGCTGATGACACCGTGTTCGCTGTGTGCCCTTCCAGATAAGAGAGGAACCCTGACCGTGTTCACCATGTACCCTTCCAGCCAACAGAGAAGCCCTGACTGTGTTCACCACGTGCCCTTCCACTTGAGAGAGAAACTGTGAACTTCATCGCCCTTCTTGAACCAAGGTATCTTTCCCTGGATGGATGCCTTTGAGTGAACATTTCTATAAACTTGTTTTAATTGAGACATTTTCTTGGCCTTAGAACTGTAAATTAGCAACTTATTAAATTCCTCTTTTTTAGAAGCCATTCTGTTTCTGGTGTATTGCATTCCGGCAGCTAGCAAACTAGAACAATAAATATTTGTAATAAATCCTTTATAACATTCCTGTATTTTATCATTTTTAACAAGAATTGCTTTGTTACCTGTATTTGCTTATAAATTTTGATGCTTATAAAACTTAAATCTCATATTTCTAATTTAATTATACAGTTGACGATTGAAAATTTTAAAATAAAATTGTGCTTTTTTTTCCTTTTTCTTTGAAAATCCATTTTGTTATGATAACATAATATGAGCTAAAGCCAAATAGCTTCCTTTTGAAAGAATGTTATAAAAGTCTTGTAATTGATTTAATGTTTTAAAATTTAAACTTTGCAGTAGTATTACCCTCTAAAAAGACTCCCTAAAATGCAACATAGCTTTACTTTGTGAAGTCTCGTTTGGGATGAATCATTTTAAAAAGTTTTCATCAGATTGGAGAGGCAGCTTAGTTTGTTACTCAAGATTAGACTGCCTGGGTTTGAATTCTGTCACCTATATCAAGTAGTAATGTAACCTTCTGGGAAGGTTTCTTACCTTTTTCATGGCTTAATTTCCTCATCTGTAAATGGAGATAATGATCCTGTTTACTTCATAGAAATCTTATACGAGTATTGAACGATTTAATATATACATATAAATACGCACTTATAGCAGTGGGCTAGGCTTATATGTGTTTGTAAAATAAAGAAATTAAAATAAAATCATTAAAAAATTGGTGTCAGTGTTGCTTTTTTAAATTTAAAGAGTCCTAAGAACAATGTTGTTATAATAATAAATGGAGAGAACTATTGATATTTAAAATAGATTAAAAAAAATTTAGAAACATTATTTTTTAAGTAAAAGCGATACTTCTGTTTTGAAGCTGGGGAATGGTAATGATGAGGGTAAGAATGCTAATTGTTCCTATGCCAAAGAAGGAAGTAACTAGATAATAAACATGTGGTTTTTAAACTGCTTATTCCACTGTTTTTAAGGGCATTTTTGTGGAGAGGCTGAATGGCCTATGAAAATGCAAGATCTGAGAGGACTAGGAGTTGAGTATGAATGAGTCATGGGTAGGCCAACCAGGAAAGGATCTTTGTATTTATTGTCAGTAGAAACTTTAGAAAACTATTACATGAATTGGTTTGGTGATGCTACAGAACACTTTATTAAAATAATATAAACATCTTGATTTCATTTAGAATGACAAAAATCCATGGTTTTATGTTTGTTTGTATTTATATAGCAATTTAGAACCTTTGTAGTATTTTGGCATACTTAGCATTATGATTTGCTAAAAACAGCCTTGCTGAAAAAGTCTATTTTCATGAATTGAATTTGATTTCTGGGCATGTAGAAACCTGATCTCATTATAACTCTTTTCTTTTGTCTAGAAAAGAAGTAATAACATTTTTGTCTAATTTCCGGAGTAACTTTTTATAAAAAAAATTTATTGAAGTGAAATTCACGTAACATAAAATTAACCATTTTAAAGAGAATAATTCAGTGGCATTTAGTACATTCAAAATGTCGTGCAACCACTACCTGTATTTAGTTCCAGAATATTTTCATTGCCCCAGAAGGAAATTCCATACATATTGAGCAGTCAGTCCTCATATTCCCCTCCCTCCAACTGCTGGCAACCACAGATCTGCTGTCTGTCTCATTGATTTTACCTATTCTGAGTATTTCACATAAATGAAATCGTACAATATGTGACCTCTTGTGTCTGGCTTCTTTCACATAGTATAATGTGTTGTGTCATACATCAATGCTTCTTTCCTTTTTATGGCAGAATTATTCCGTTATATGCTTATACCATAGTTGTTTATCCATTCATCCATTATTGGGCATTTGGGTTGTTTCCACCTATTTATTTTTGTGAATAATACTGTTCTGTATGTGTGTGCACATGTATTTGTTTGGGTACTGGTTTTCAGTCTTTTTTTTTGTATGTAATCAGGAGTGAAATTGCTGGGTCATATGTAATGCTGTGTTTAAATTTTGAGGAATCACCCAGCTGTTTTCCGCAGTTGGCTGAATGATTTTACATTCCCATTCAAATTAGCTTTTTTTTGTTTGTTTTTCAGATCAGCTTTTTTTGTGTGTGTGTGTGTGGTCAGGCTCCGGGAATCGAACCTGGGCCTCTGGCATGGCAGGCGAGAACTCTGCCACTGAGCCACTTTTGCCCACTGTCAGATTAGCTTTTAAAGTTCCAATAGAGACTTTAACTGTACATAACTATGTTGCAGCAATACCATGTTATATGGTTGGGTGAAAGAAATATCTTTTATTGGGAGTGTGGCTTGTCAATCTCTTCTAGAAGTAATTTCTAAAGGGAAATCAGAGGTTTTGAAATATGGCCCTTTCTTTATTCATTACTGTTACTTCTAATCTGTCCTTCTTAGATCTTGTCTTCTGTGCCTCGTGTCTTCTGTTCCTCTTAGAGTCTTTGCTTTGGCAACTTCTGAGTGTAATGTTTTATATAATATTTTGTTACTGTATAATTATGTCATAATGATAATTATGTCATAATGTGAATATCATAGTAGATACTTTTTGATTGTGATAATTTCAAAATACTTTATTTTAGCTCATATCCTCATAATGCATTGTTTTTGTGATATTACCTGAGATCAATGCTTTATTTTATATTTAACTTATATATATTTGTAAGTAATTTAGATTCTTTGAATTTTTTAAAAACATTTTTTATTGTAAAATATAGCAGAATACAAAAAAGTGATAAATTTCAAAGCACATTTTAGCAAGTAATTATAGAACAAATTTCAAAGTATGGTGTGGGTTACAGTTCCACATTTTCAAGTATTTCCTTGCTGCTCTAAGACACTGGAAAGTAAAACGAAATATCAACATAATGATTCAGTAGTCATACACTCACTTGTTAAATCCTAACCTCTCTGTTAACAACACCTCCTTCTCCTTTGATCTTTCTCCCAGTGCTTAGGGATATTTGGGCAATGACCATTCTAACTTCTTCATGTTGAAAAGGGTTATTGGTTGGGGGGATGCAATTGGTTGATGCTCTTGGAAGGACTGGCAACTCTGGGTTTCAGGACTTACCTGGCCTAGGAACCATGCAGAGGTTTTAGGTTTTTGAAAAGTAAACTTAGTGAGTTGACCTTTTATAGAGTCTTAGATAAAGCCTGGTTATTCTTAAGGGTTTATAAGAATACTGTTGGTTGGGGCTTGGCATACCATGGCAAATAACAATATTTAACTGAAGCTTGCATAAGAGTAGCCTCCAGAATAGCTCCTTAATTTAATTTGAAATCTCTTAGCTACTGATACCTTATTTTGTTACATTTCTTTTCCCCCTTTTGATCAGGTAGTCATTGTTAAGCCCATGGTGGCAGGGCCAGGCTCATCTCTAGGAGTCATATCCCATGTTGCCAGGAAGATTTACACCCCTGGATGTTAGACTCTTTGACTTTTTTTTTCTCTTTTTATTGAGACATATTATGTATTCACATACCATATAATCATTCAAAGTGTACAATCAGTGGTTCACAATATCATCATATAGCTGTGCATTTATCATCACAATTGCTTTTTGAACATTTTCATTACTGAAAAAAAAACAAAAATAAGAATAAAAATAAAAGTAAAAAAAGTACACCCAAGATATCCAAAGCCCCCATCTCCCATGATTGTTTATTTATTTTTTGTTTTTTTTCTTACTCATCTGCCCATATACTGGATAAAGGGAATGTCAGTCACAAGGTTTTCACAATCACATGGACACACTTTAAAAGTTCCATAGTTATTCAGTCATCTTCAAGAATCAAGGATATTGGATTACAGTTCCTATAGTTTCAGGTATATCCTTCTAGCTACTTCATTATGCCAAAAACCGAGATGTACTACATAAGAACAACTTCCAAAATGACCTCTGATTCTATTTGAAATCTCTCAGCCACTGAAACTTTATTATGTTTCATTTCTCTTCCCCCTTTTGGTCAAGGAAGCTTTCTCATTCCCACATTTCTAGGACCATGCTCATTCCTGGGAGTTATGACCCACATTGCCAGGGATTTACACCCGTGGGGGTCATGTCCCCACGTGGGTTTCACCTAAGACTCTTTGCCATTTTTTTTTTTTTTTTTTTACATTGGCGGACACCTGGAATCAAACCCGGGTCTCTGGCATGGCAGGTGAGAACTCTGCCTGCTGAGCCACCATGGCCCTCCTCTTTGACTTTTTTACTTTAAACAGTTTTACTGTATAGTATAACATATTGTGGTAGTTAGATTCAGTTGTCAACTTGGCCAGATGAAGGTACCTAGTTCTGTTGCTGTGAACATAAGCTTACCTGAGCGTCATCTGTTGCTCATTACATCTGCAGTTGGCTAGGAGGCGTGCCTGTTGTAATGAATGATGTTTGATTTAATTGGCTGGTGCTTAAATGAGAGAGCTCAATGTTGTACAGCCCACGCAGCTCAGCATACCTCATCTCAGTGCTTGCAGCTCAGCCCAGGCCTTTGGAGATGTAGAAAGAAATCACCCCAGGGAAAGTTGTTGGAACCCAGGGGCCTGGAGAGAAGGCGAGCAGAGATCACCCTGTGCCTTCCCACGTAAGAATGAACCTCAGTTGAAAGTTAGCTGCCTTTCCTCTGAAGAACTAACGAAATAAATCCCCTTTTATTAAAAGCCAATCAGTCTCTAGTGTGTTGCATTCTGGCAGCTAGCAAACTAGAACAGGTTTGGTACCGGAGAGTGGAGTGCTGCTGCAGTTTGCGAATACTAGATATGTTGGAATGGTTTTTTCGATGGCTAAGGGGAAGATTTTGGAGGAACTGTGAAGAGAATGTTGGAGAAGTCCTGGAGTGCTTGAAGAGACTGTTGGTATAAATGGAACCACTGCCAATCTGGACAAAGGGGGACAGAAAAGGGAAAAATTGGAGTTTGCAGAGTGAGAACTATGGAAGCTTGGGTCTGAAGCCAAGAAACCT
Source organism: Myrmecophaga tridactyla (assembly GCA_004026745.1). NCBI lineage: Eukaryota > Metazoa > Chordata > Mammalia > Pilosa > Myrmecophagidae > Myrmecophaga > Myrmecophaga tridactyla. The sequence goes on along the minus strand of PVIY010002354.1, from coordinate 43,776 downwards.
CACCCGGGAGAGTGGACCCACCCATATGCATGGAGAGGGTGAATTTACCCTGAAGGGCGAGGATGAGTCTCCCACCTCATTGCAGTGGAAGAGTCGTGCAGCCTCAGAACTTGGAGAAGGTACAGCATGCTCCTTGGGGGACTGGGGAGAGCCTGGCTGCTGCTACATGGAGATGTTGAACGTGTGCCCCAGAAATGGCAGAGAGCCCAGGTGAGGCCCTGAAGCTTGGAGAGGGTGGAGCTGAGAAAAAGGTGGTCTCCTCATGTCCCCCGAGGTTGATACAGAAAGAGGCAGGCCGCCACTGAGTAGGCCCTTGGCAAAGGTGATACTGCCACTTTCTAAAGCTGAAGGATGAATGACTTTCAGATTTTGAAATCCAATGGAGTTTGCCCTGCAGGCTTTCAGAACTTTTTGGGTCTTGCAACTCTTATGTTCTTTCCTAGTTCTCCCTGTGGAAATGAAAAGTTGTATCCTGTGAATGTCTTCCTTTGTATATTGGCATCAGATAACTTGTTTTAAGATTCATAGGTCCACAGCCAGAAGAAAATTTTTTGCATCTTAATATTGTTTAAGGTGATGCATGTAGTTGTGAAGTTGACAAGGGGTGGACGTGTGGTAGTTAGATTCAGTTGTCAACTTGGCCAGGTGAAGGTACCAGTTCTGTTGCTGTGGACATGAGCCAATGTTATGTGAGCCTCACCTGTTCTCATTACATCTGCAGTCGGCTAGGAGGTGTGCCTGCTGTAATGAATGATGTTTGATTTAATTGGCTGGTGCTTAAATGAGAGAGCTCAATTTAGCACAGCCCAAGCAGCTCAGCATACCTCATCTCAATACTTGCAGCTCAGCCCAGGCCTTTGGAGATGCAGAAAGAAATCACCCCAGAAAGTTGTTGGAACTCAGGGGCCTGGAGAGAAGGCCAGCAGAGATCACCCTGTGTCTTCCCACATAATAAAGAGCCTCAGTTGAAAGTTAGCTGCCTTTTCTCTGAAGAACTAATGAAATAAATTCCCTTTTATTAAAAGCCAATCCATCTCTAGTGTGTTGCATTCCTGCAGCTAGCAAACTAGAACACATATGTGAAAGGAATAAAAAAGCAATAGTTTTCAAAGCACTCTTCAAGAAGTGGTTACAGGACAGATTCCAGAGTTTGCCATGGGCTACTTCTCATACTTTTCCTTCTAGCTGCTCCAGAATATAGGAGGCTAGAGGGCTTAAATACTTTTTTATCATCACAATCAACTTTCTTTTCCTTCTTTTTCTTTGTGAACAATCACGTATATATAAAAAATCTATAAATTTCAAAGCACAGCATCACAATTATTTGTAGAACATATTTCAGACTTTGACATGGGTTACAATTTCACAATTTTAGATTTTTACTTCTAGTTGCTTTAAAATACTGGAGACTAAAAGAGATATGAACTTAATGATCCACCATTCATATTCATTTGTTAAATCCTGTTTCATTGTATAACTCCACCATCATCTTTGATCTTTCCATCCCTCTCTTTAGGGGTGTTCGGGCTATGGCCGTTCCAACTTTTTCATATTGGAAGGGTCTGTCACTAATATGGGGTAGAGAGATGGAACTGTCTGATGTTCTGGAAAGGCTGGGCAAGGTTTCAGGACTTATCTGGACCAGGGACCTAGCTGGAGTTTGTAGGTTCCTGAAAAGTTACTCTTGTGCCTGTAACCCTTGTGGAATCTTATATATTGCCCTAGGTGTTCTTTAGGATGGCTGGAATGGTCCTGGTTGGGGGTTGGCAGGTTATGATAGGTAGCAAGGGCTACCTGAAGCTTGCATAAGAGCCACCTCCAGAGTAGCCTCTTGACTCTATTTGAACTCTCTCTGTCACTGATACTTTATTAATTAGACTTCTTTCTCCCCTTTTGGTCAGGATGTAATTGTTGATCCCACGGTGCCAGGTATGAATTCATCCCTGAGAGTCCTCTTCCATGTTGTCAGGTAGACTTTCACCCCTGGATGTCATATTCCACGTAGGGAGGAAGGCAATGATTTCACTTGCAGAGTTGGGTTTAGAGAGATTGAGGCCACATCTGAGCAACAACAGAGGTCCTCCAGAAGTAGCTCTTAGGCATGCCTATAGGGAGTCTAAGCTTCTGTGCTACGTACATAAGCTTCACAAGTGCAAGCCTCATGATCAAGGGCATGGCCTATTGATTTAGGTATCCCTAAAGTTTCACACAGTATTACAGGGTTCCCTGATGGTAAGGTTTAATAGTTCCATAGTCTTTCTCCCCTCCTTCAGGGGACTTTGCCAATACTTTTTGATTATCTGCTTAATATACTCTGGGATGTTTCCAGACATTACAGTATTAAAGGATCTCTTATTCTGTGCTTCCTCTGTTTCAGTTGTTCAAATGAGCTTACAGATCAGTTGAATTAGATTATGTACTACAGAAAATTTCAGTTCCAGATCAAATAAACCTTTCTTCCATTAGTCTCATAGAGTATGTGTGATTCTAAAATATAGACACTGTCTTCCTTACCCCTGTGTTCTGAATTACTTGAACCCCAACCTGTTTGGCTTCATTCTTATCTCTTAATATTATATTATATGTATAAAACAGTCTCTCAAAATCTAGAAATAATAGTCACCACTCTGGACTTACTGTGTCTGTTCTAAAAGTTTACAATCTAGGCCCATATTTTCTTATAAGCATTTTCTAAAGGTGACCATACCATTGTTTTTTTTGTTTCTGGCTTATTTTGTCTCACCAAATGTCCCACGTGTTCTTTCACATCGTTGCTGTCTCATGACATTGTTCCTTTTTGTAGCAGCATAACTTTCGTTCATCAGTATGCACCAACATTCACCAATCTACTTATCTGTCAGTGAATCCTTCACTGTGCTGGTTTGACAGGATGTATGTCCCCTAGAAAAGCCATGTTTTAATCAAAATCCCATTTCATCAAAGTAGAGTAATCCCTATTCAATACTTTATGTTTTAAACTGTAATCAGAGCATCACCCTGGAGATCTGATTTAATCAAGAGTGGTTGTTAAACTGGATTAGGTGATGACATGTCTCCACCCATTTGGGTGGATCTTGATTAGTTTCTGGAGTCCTATAAAAGAGGAAACATTCTGGAGCATGAAGGAGATTCGGGGAGAGCAGAGAATGCTGCAGCACCACTAAGCAGAGTCCATGGGCAAGCGACCTTTGAAGATGAAGAAGGAAAATGCCTCCTGGGGAGCTTCATGAAACCGGAAGCCAGGAGAGAAAGCTAGCAGATGATGCCGTGCTCACCATGTTCCCTTCCAGATGAGAGAGAAGCCCTGACTGTGTTCGCCATGTGCCTTCTCGCTTGAGAGAGAGACCCTGAACTTCATCGGCCTTCTTCAACTAAGGTGTTTTTCCTTGGTTGGATGCCTTTGATTGGACATTTCTACAGACTTGTTTTAATTGGGACATTTTCTTGGCCTTAGAACTGTAAACTAGCACCTTAATAAAAGCCACTCTGTTTCTGGTATATTGCATTCCGGCAGCTAGCAAACTAGAACATTCAGCCACCTGCATTCATCGGGCATCATGTAGAAGGCCCAAAGTCCACAGTCCATCAATTGAATTTTAAATAATTTTATTGTTCCCAAGAGACAAAAAAAATCAATAAACACCCTCACCGAATAGGAAATCTAAACCTCCTCTTAATTCTTGTCCCCATTATTTACCTCTGCTGTTGCTGTGGTAGTGCTCATGGTTTTCTTTTGAACATAGCTCATAGCTCATAGCTCATCCCCCTGTACTCTGACTTAACACTCTTTATACAGGAATCATATCTTTAAAGTAATTTTTACAAGAACTCATTCATATTTCTAGTGTGAGTCAGTGGGACACATAGCCTTTCAGTCTTGTTCATCTTCAATATGGTAATATTACTTCTAGACCTACTAGAGAACCGCCTTCACTCCTATCTATTCCCTTACATTGGAGTTCAACTTCATTAGCTAACGGTTCATGCATCTCTAGCTTCTATGTATCTCTATGTCCCCTATATTGTGTATTATAAGCCTCAGCTTATACCTGTATGCTGGTCATAAAATTGGAATCATGCAATATCTGTCCTGTTGTGTCTGGCTAATTTCACTCAGCATTATGTCCTCAAGGCTCATCCATCTTGTCATGTGCTTCAGGATGTCATTTTGTCTTACTGCTGCATAATATACCATTGTATGTATATACCACATTTTGCTGATTCACTTGTCTGTTGATGGGCATTTGGTTTGTTTCCCTCTTTTGGTGATTCTGAATAATACTGCTATGAACATCAGTGTGCAAATGTCTGTTTGTGTCATTGCTTTCATCTCTTCTGGGTATACACCAAGTAGTTCTATTGCTGGGTCATAGGGCAACTCGATATTTAGTTTCCTAAGGAACAGCCAAACAGTCTTCCATAGTGGCTGCACCATTATACATTCCCACCAGCAGTGCATAAGTGTCCCAGTTTCTCCACATCTTCTCCAACATTTATAGTTTCCTGTTTGTTTAATAGTGGCCATTCTTATAGGTGTGAAGTGGTATCTCATTGTAGTCTTGATCTGCATTTCCCTTATAGCCTTTGAAAATGAGCATCTCTTCAAGTGCTTTTGAGCCATTTGTATTTGCTCTTCAGAAAAATGCCTATCCATATCTTTAACCCTAGCCCTTTATTCCTCTCTTCTCTTTCTGGGACACTGATGATTCTTTTAATTTTTTATTAATTAAAAAAAAATTGCAAGAAACACAAACATTCCCAACACATACACTCAGCAATTGACACTGATGATTCTTATATTTGTGCACTTTGTTTTGACTATCATTTCCCTGAGTTTCCATTCAGTTTTTTCCCATCTTTTTTTTTTTTTTACCATTTGCTGTTTTGAGTCTTCAAAGTCAATTATCCTGTCCTCTGTATCACTATTCTTTCTTCTGTCTCTTCAAATCTGGTGTTGTGTGCCTATAGTATATATTTTTATTTGGTCAACAGAGACTTTAATCTCTGTGATTTCCGCTATTTTTCCATTTAGTCTTTCAAATTCCTCTTTGTGCTCTTCTACTGTCTTCTTGATCTCCTTTATGTCATTTTGATGTCTCACTTATTTCATTAAGTAGAGTTGTATGAACATCTTTGATTAGTTGTCCCAATGTCTGTGTCTCTTCTAGTGTTTTTATTTGGTCGTTAGGCAGGGTTATATCTTTCTACATTGTGATATGCTTACTAATCTTCTGCTGTCTCTTATGGCATGTAAGTGTCTTGATTGATTTACTTTTGGGAGTTGATTTCTTTCAGTAATCTAAGGCGTGTGTTTGCAGGATGGTTGTACAGCAGGGAGCAGGGTATGGATGGGGTAGAGCACTCAGTAGGGATGCTCTTTCAGGGCAGGTATGGGTGCAGGTTTGGGATGTTACACTGATGCTTGTGAATGTTGGCACCCAGCAGCTAGGGATGATGTAGCTGTACGGGCGCACTAGTCTGGGGGGACTGGTATGCGCTGGTCTAAGGCCCAGGGCCCTTTGTTTGCATGCATACTGCTGTTGTAGTTGGTCAGCATTATGTGTTCATGGATTGGCGGCAGCTGTGACCTGGGTAAGCAGGTCTGCAATTTCTCAGAGCTGGGAAGTGAGGCTGAGGGATGTGCGCATGCATGATTCTAGGACTGCTGTAAAGTGCAGTTCCCAGAGCTGAATGACGTGATTGGGGGCCCATATGCATGCATCGGCCTGGAAGTGCCATAAACAGATGGGCTGAGCTGGCGGCAGTGGGGGGTGAGGCTGTGCGACACTATGGGTTGGGGGTGGGGTAGCCTAAGTATGGAAGTTTGCCTGCAATCTTTTTGTGCTGGCAACAGCTTGTGCTCGGGAGGTGTGCAGCAGAGGTGGGTTGGGCCGCACTTGGGGTGGGGGTGTGGGGCAGATACGTGCACTGGGGACTGGTGGGGTGGGGTTGCCTGGCTTATGGGGAATGGGAGTGGGTGACAGGGTTGAGGTGCGTGGGATGTGGGGTGAGTCACCAGTCACAGGGTTGTGCCTGTGAGGGTAGTGCACCCAAGGAATGCAGCCTGGCTTACTTTCTAGTCTTGCGTTCCTGTCTGTGTACTCCCACGGGCTCTGCAGCTCTACACTTCTGTGTCAGGCTCTAGCTTTCTACCTCTCACTTCCTCAGCCTCTGCACCCAGGACTACTGCATGTGGTGAAGGCTCTCCCAGGTCAGCCGCACTCAGTTACCCTTCTGTCCCTTCTCTAACTTTTCCGTGGACCAGGGCTAATCTCAAGCTGTTCTAGTTGGCCATCTTCCCGGAAGTCTCTGGATGGATTTATTTAAATGAATTATTGTGGACTTCTGCCAACCATGGTAGGGTAGTGTTAAGAAAATATCTGTACTTTTTTTTTTTTGGCTTTTAATAAAAGGGAATTTATTTCATTAGTTCTTCAGAGGAAAGGCAGCTAACTTTCCACTGAGGTTCTTTCTTACTTGGGAAGGCACAGGTTGATCTCTGTTGGCCTTCTCTCCAGGCCTCTGGGTTCCAACAACTTTCCCTGGGGTGATTTCTTTCTGCATCTCCAAAGGCCTGGGCTGAGCTGTAGGTGCTGAGATGGGGTATGCTGAGCTGTTTGGACCATCTGTACTTTTGCAGATCTGTTTTGAATCTGTTTTTCTTGGGTCTTCTTGTTCATTTTGTACCTATATCCATATTTCGTGCCTGAAACACATGCATTATTTTAAAAATGCTTCAAAATGTTATGATGTATGTGCTTTCATCAACTGTAATAAATGAGACTTACCAATGCAACGAATTAATAATAGGATGGCATATATTAACTAATGGTGGCTTGGCAGAAATCTGAAATTAATGCTGTGGTGTGAAAGGCCCATGAAGCCATTTCAGTATATAGAAAAGCAGCTTAAAGGTAAGGCTACTTTTCTGTTCTGGAAATTTGAAGGGCTCTAATTGAGAAAGTATCTGGAACTCTCTATACAGTGCAGTTCTAGCCTTCCATGAACATCATTGTTAGCACAGTGAACTGTATGCCAGAATACTACCACACATGTCTTTATAACACTTCTTGGCTTATGTGCGTTTGGAATATAGGGAAAACATGTCAATGTAACATGAAAATTGTTGATATTATACAATCTTAGTATAGGACAGGTGAGATTGTGGGGTGAAATTATAACTGCTAGTTGGAGAGGAAAAAGCTTTCAATTCTGCTGCAAAGGCAGCAGGAACATTTTCAGCAATATTTTAAGAGAATTAGAAATGTGCACCTGCATCAGGGTGCATTCCCAGCCTCACTGCCTTGGTTTCACTAGTGGCGGGCTGCTTCCTCTGCTCCTCTTATCTACATTGTCTTAGCTGGCTAGCTTTCCAGTGCTATTGTTTTGCCTTGTTACCATCCTGAGAGAGTCTCAAACTTCCCTAAAATGCCTACCTGTATCCAGATTATGTCCCAAGGTAACCATTACTACTTCTGTTACTTCTGTGGTTACTAACTTAAACAGGTTGTGAGTGACTTGTCCCTGACCCTTTTTTCCCCTATAAGCCCTGTTAATTTAATTTAATTTTATTAATATTTTTGTTTTGGGCCCTGTTAATTTTAGTGTGAAGTTTTTCATGGATGCACATGAAATACGGAAATGCCTGTATTTCCTTTTTAGATTTTTTTGCTAAGCATATTTTAATTTGTTTTTGTTATTTTTTAATTGTCAAGTTTTAACTCTGATATACTGGGATTTTTTTTTCCAGAACTTGATTTCTTAAACTCATTTTGTTCATCTTAGATTCATCAAAGCCTTTCTTCTATTCATTGTTTCCATTCTCTCTCCCTTCTCTTCTTTCTTTTGATGATATTCTGCTCTTCCAACCCTTCCTTTAGCTTCTTTGTGAATTCGTTGTTACTGTTTTAAAGCTTGGAAATTTATTTGAGCATTGTATAGGAATTTTTTATTTGACTTTCATTAGAAACATAGATTGAGTTTAAGAGCTCTTGCATTTTAATATTAAAGATATTTCACCATATATTTTAATCAAAATTAATATTTATTTAGGATATATATTATTTATTTAAGATTTTATTACAACAAATATATAAAAAGTAAAATGTGTTGGTTAATAATATATAAAACTGTGTTTAACATAATTTATAAGCATGTTTATAATTATATAAAATGTATAAATTTATGAATATGACCATATTTAATGCTAGTTTTGTTTCCCTCCAGGAGGATCAGGATGGGAGTCAAGGTCTAGGCAAGCGAAAAAGGGTAAAACTAAGCAGTAGCACCAAAGGTATTTATATTCTGCTTCTTTTCTTGTATAAAAAGCTCCTAAAATACTTAATCAGTAAGAATATTTAGTTGGAAGCCATGTTGACACTGAAGCTGTTTAAGGGAGGAGTTGTATCATTAGATTTGTTTAATGGCAGAGAAAATTTTGTAAGGGGGTGGTAGTCGGAGACTTCAAAAGCAAATAAGACCCTTACTTTTGAGAGTTTGTTCATTATTTTCTTCATGTAAATTATATTTGAGCCAGATAAAAGTAGGTGTTTTCCTTGATACTTTGGTTTGAATATAAAGTCTTTTGTATAAAGTTTTAGTGTCGACTGTATATTTTTATCATCATCCAGTTTCTGGAATGAAAAAGAATGAGTAAAAAAAATGGTGAGGGAGAGGGCCTGAATGAATAGAAATATGAATAAGAATGAATAGTACTTACCACATAAGAACATGTTTACTCAAAAGAGAAAGTAGATATGCCTGTAGTGAGGGGATTAGTAATAATAATGAGTAATATTTATTGAATCTTTTGTATGTGCTAGACATAGTGCTAAATACTTCCCATGAATTGTTTCATTTAATTATGAAACAGATTTTGCTATTTTGTAAAGCAGATTTTATTATTAACATTGTATGAATGAGATAATGCAGACATATTAAAGATCACAGCTAATAAGAGGTCGATCCTTTCAAATCCCAGAGCCTAAGCTTTTAACCACTACGTTTTCTTGACCCTCACTAAAAGCTTTTCTTGAGCACTTGCTACTGGTTTGCAGCCTGAATTTTTAAGTTTTGCTGTGGATTTCCATTCTTAAACAAATAATTTGTTTTCTGGGTTCGTGTGATCTGTTACATTATCTGCAGTGTTAAAATTTTATTTTGATGAGAAGAAGATTCTTAATTTGGTAGTTATTTCTGATGCATCTTATGGAATGTCTAGATGCTCTGTAAAGGTGGAGCAGGGAAGCAGTTTCAGATGCAGACTCATTTTGTAAGTCTGTTCTTAGTTACTTATGTCCCTACATTTTAATTTGTGGGCCATCAGAGCAGAAGCATAAATTTGATCTGTGGCCTAGGATGTATACTTAACACACATGCTCTCCTTTTTCCTGGTCAGTAGAGAACCTGTGATACCTGAAGGAAATTAGAAATCCAAATGCTTATCTGGCCCTTTGATTTACCAGAGTTGTCCTTGGGTTTTCCTATTCCTTGGAAATAGGAAATAGAGTTTCTTTGAGTAGGAACAGATTGTTAGGCATATACTTGAGTTAAAGCTTCAGGCATGCCCACAAAGTACCTATGTCGTTGTTTTCTTTCAACCTGGTCAATCTCTGGTTGAAGACTTTTTTTTTCTGCAGAGTTAAAGATGAAATTTATTTTTTTTATACCTGATTTTTTTTTTCCACCTAGGGTTGGATTGAGTACCTTTATTCCTTCCTTCTAGTGGTAAGAAGTAGGAAAGAGATTTAAGACTTCGATCATTTATCATTTGTGGTTTAAGTATGTACACGGAAGAAATGGGTTTTTCAATTAGCAGAACTCCAAGTGTTTTAAAAAAGTGACTGCTGCTTTTGAAGGTATTTCAAGTCCAGGGTGTGGTTTAATTTTTGTAAAAATTTGATTCAACAGTCTGAAAGTGAGCTAGATAGAAGATATGCAATGATAGGCAAACAGCCAGGAATTGTGCTAATCATGTCATTCTTTGCCTATTTTCAAAACCAATGCAAGTTGTTAATAATAGGTAGTATATGGGAATTGTTTTTTATGCATGATTGTTTGTAAACCTACAACTTCTCTAATTAAAAAAAACAAAACAAAAACATACGCCAAAAAACAACGAAGCCAATGCTGTTTTGTTTTTTTGTCTGAAGATGAAAAAATATTGAATTCTGCATAACTGCAACTGTTCTTATGTTAGCAGAAGACAGATTTTTTTTTCCTGGTGCATTCTGATTGTTCTATTTATTTAAAAGAAAGTTAATTTTTTTCCTTCTGAGTACTTTATATATAATAATGTTATGGTAGCTTCAGGCTTTTCTTTTGGCTAATGCAAACTTGCAGAGTTTGCTGTGGTAACTGTAAGTATTTTAAGTTGAATACTACTAGTTTAGTTCAGCTTTGTAAATATGTTAAGAAACAGTTACCTGTGAGGATTGCCAGAAAGGTAGTCTGAAATTTTCAACCTTATTAGAGCCAGATGAATTGTGAGAATTAAATTGATTATACTACTGTGGATTATATTCTGATTTTTAATTACAATTTTTATATTCTTGCTACCTGATTTTCTTAGGCGCTATTTTTATTACTTTAAATCTATTATAATGTGTCTTCTAAGATATTTGATCTCATTTCTTATGAGACTGGTTTATTTCTGTTTTTAAATCAGAATACCCTCCAAGTGATCTATTTCAAGAGGAAGAGATTTTTGTTTTATAAGTAAACAATTCTGAGATTTGAAAGATAATTACTTAGATGTTGAGATGTACAATGTAATTGTATTTGTATATTTACTTCATTACATATTGTTTAATATTAATGGCACCTCTGAAACAGAGTTAGGTAGAGGATTAAGGGGATATTTTCACCTCTATAGTTAAAATCGTGTCTCCAGAAAATATAGGGTTTTCTTGATACCCCTTTCTTCTTTAGTGATTAAAGACATTATTATTTAAAGTTCTGTCTGATCCAAGCCTTATAAAGAATCGAGAGTGATTATATACTGAGCTTATTGTCACTGTTTTGAACCCATTACCTGAGAAGATGTGGTAATGAACACATCATCCATTATTAGAAGAACTGTTTAACTGGGGTTGGTAAATAGAAAAAAACTCTACAAGGTTACCCTGCAAGACAATGTGAACTTTGATGTAGCAAGGCTATACCTAAGTATTCTGGTGTATGTGATACTGTCTTTTCAGCTCTCTCATCTAACTTTAACTCCTACTTAAATAAGGTCACCATGCCAGGCAACTCACAGTTGACACTCAGCTCTATCCTCGTGATGTCCTTATGCAGAGGCTGTTGATCCAAAGCAGCTCAGTATCATTTTCTCAGATGAAAATTAATAATCAGATTTTTCTAGTTAGATTTCAGGAAAACAATAACAAAACACTGTTGGTAATCAGTGAGAGAAAGAGCAAAAATATTTGAAGTATCCAGTTCATCTAAACCTGTTAAGACCCTTTTATTGAGTAAGCATAACGGGGTGCAGACTAGACCTTAAAGGGTGAGACTTGTCCTTAGAATTAGGCTTTCTAGTAGATGATGCTATCCTCTTTTGAATATCAGTATCCATTTTTCCCTGTCTTCCGTTTGTGAAGATGGTATCTTGAGTCTATAACATTCTTTGTAGTTTTTCTGAAATATTTAAAAAAATTTTTACTTTAGTAAAATAAATATAACATAAAATTTACCCCTTTAACCACATTTAAATATATATTTCAGTGGTATTTTAATTACATTAATATTTTCTCATATATTCTTACCAAAAAAAGTAAATGCTTCTATGTACTAGAGTAAGCAGTACATTAAGTAATGATTTTCGCTAGTGAAGTTAGTATTTCACTTGTGAAGGATAATTTTAAAGAAATGGATAAATTATTAATTCCTGTAAAGATTCTCCCTTTTTAAAAATTAAATATTTAAAAATTTAGATAACTTTGGACTTTATCATGTCCTTCATTATATTTATTTTTGCTTAAAATAGGTATTATTTTAGTTAATTACCTTGTAAGATAATTATTTTGAATCCTAATGATCAAAATTTTAGATGAAGGACATATTTATGGACAAGTAATTACTTAGTATTTTAGTAACTGCTTTATATATTTATATAAATTTTTTTATATACACTTTGTTTTCTTTATACTGTCATGTCAGTATCACTGCCTTATTCAAAGAGTGTCCTTAAGTTTTGGATATATTCAGGTGCTTGTAGTTGATGGCTTATTAATTATAGTAAAGTTTAAATGAGATAAGCAACTTAAATTAGTAGGTGATAAATTTTTTTTTCTTATGCAGATCAATCCATAATGGATGTTTTGAAACACAAAAGTTTTCTAGAAGAACTATTGTTTTGGACTATAAAGTATGAATTCCCTCAGAAGATGGTAACTTTCTTACTCAACATGCTTCCAGATCAAGAGTATAAGGTATCTAAATCTTTTTCTTTCCTTGCTGATCTGTTCCCCTTTCTTTACCTCTTTATTATTAAATCATTTTCGAAATATTTCTCAGCTGTGGCTTATTGTATCACAGGTCTGAGGCTCATAAAACACTATGGAAGAGGGGCTGCAAGGGTAGTTCAACGGTAGAGTTCTTGCCTGCCATGCGGGAGACCTGGGTTTGATTCCTGGTCCATGCACTTTCCAAAAAACAAACAAACAAAACAGTCAAACAAACAAAATTCAACAAATGGTGCTGTAATAATGGAAAACTCACATGGAAAAATAATGTAATGTGACCCTGCCATACAGCATACAAAAAAAACTAAAACCACTATGGAAGAGCATTTCATAGTGCTCTGTTGTCAATCCAGGCTCTACACAAAAATACAGTGTTGTAGTTCTAATGCAAAGCAGCATAACAGAATTCCAGAAGGTTTGGAACTTTCTATATGGAGCTTAGTCTGAAGAGGTTATTGGGGGGATACACATTAAAAACACAATTGCACAAATAAATATGTAGTTACAAATTGTTGTAGTCCTCTGAAGGAGAAGCACAAGGTGTTATGAGAATGTTTAATGGGGGGAACTGAATTTACATTCTGGGTTAGGTATGGGAAAAGTATGGAGTTAGTAGCTGCTGACCACAACCAGTAAAGAGAGAACAGTTGTTGACCCATGTACTAAATGTAGGTAGAGAAGTCTAGTCCTGGAGGGACTGTTGCCACCATATGATTATGGCTAAGTGACACCACCTAGTACATGAGAGAAAAATAAGAAATTCTATAATTTTTCCTATGGTGTAGGAAATAAATCCTCTTTAAGAGTGACACTTTATTTTGCTTTTTTAATTTTTTTTTTAGTAGTGACACTTTAATAGTGCCATTGTTTTGCTTGTCTTTATACTTGCTATAAAAAACAGGAAATGTGCATGTCACACAATAAGGAAATTGAATAAATGAAGTAATACTGCAGAACAATTAGTGGTCAGTGTTCAAATATAAGAAGGCTATTTCTTGTGGAGTAATCATATTGACTTCACTTGTTGTTTAGTAATATTAAATCTCCTGTGATGGCTTTAGTTTAGACTTTAGATTTTATGTTAAAGTAGATGAAATAGAACAAAGACAAATACTTTGACATTAGTAAATCGATCTATTTGTGAGCAAAGTAAAAATTTGTATTCTTAAACCATGGTAATTGTAATTGCTTTAAAACTTTAATAAAGTAAAATGCCTATTAAAATATTTTTTTAGTCATCAAAGTATTTTGCTGATGTTCCAAAATATAGAAAATACAACTCAAGGCTGCTGTCATCATTGGAATTATTTTTTAGTTACCTTGGGCATCATTATAAGATGGCAATAGCTTTAAAATGCTAATCTAATATATTGAAAAATGTTTCATACAATTCAAAGTTAAACTAATATGTTTTCCTATTTAAAAATTTTTACAGGTTGCTTTTACAAAAACTTTTGTTCAGCATTATGCTTTCATTATGAAAACATTGAAGAAGAGTCATGAATCAGACACAATGTCTAACAGAATTGTGCATATTAGTGTTCAGTTATTCAGCAATGAGGAGCTAGCCAGACAGGTAACAGAAGAATGTCAGCTGCTGGATATTATGGTCACTGTGCTATTATACATGATGGAAAGTTGCCTTATTAAAAGTGAGCTACAAGGTAAACTCAAAATTATTTTTACTGGTCCTGTTATTAATGTAATTAGTGTGATTAGCCTTAAAAACTGCTTATATGCTTAAAAATAGATTTTTTAGAAAATAGTACATATTTGTTAAAGAAATTTTGGAAAATTTCCAGCCAAGTTAAAGAAAAAGTTAACATCGCCTATTATTTTGTCATTCACATAAAACTGCTGTTAACAGTTTGGGATATTTCTTTTCTGTCTTTTTATTTGTGTGAGTATATTTATAGATACAGCCTTTTTTTTTTCTTAATTAACAAAAATGTTACCATACTGTACATGTCAAGAATATGTTTTTTAAAAATTGCAGGTATTAATAGCATATGGCTATACTATATTTAACTATTCCTTTTTAGACATGTTCCTGTTTTTTATTGTACATTTATTGCTGTCAGCCTTAGATATTTTTATATGCTTAAAATTTGGAATAAATCTTGATTTTCTTCTTTTGTGCCTATTATATGATTGTTACTTCCCAGCCTTCCATTATATTTCTAGGACCTCCTCCTGGAAATAAGTTTTCTGTGGTTTTTCATCTTTACCTTCCTTTAAATAATTTATGTTATTTGAGTTTTTGCTATGTACCAGGCACCGTGTTAAAAGATATTCATATGTTGTCTCAAGCATCTTAACAACCCTCTGAGATTGGTATTATTATTCTCACTTCACCCTCAATGAGTGTATTGAGGCTTAGAGAAGTTATTTGCCTGAGATTTTACTGCTGGTATAAAGGAGAGAACCAGGGAAGACTACATGTCTGGATGTCAGTACCTTTGTTTTTAATCGTGACACAGCCAGGCCCGTGTTGCTAAGACTGCGACTTCACTTGTTGGAACTTGATGCTAAACTTTAAAGACACCAATAAGCAGTACCTTAAATTAAATCTTAGGAAGTGTCTCATAGTTGAGCCTTGTCTTGCTGCACTGTTGCCTCCTTGTCCATATCAGTTCCTATTTTTTCTTTATATTGATAAGCTATCTATTCTCAGATGTGACATTATATCCTGAAAGTTGACCTATGCTCAGTGGCAGACATAATGTCCCGTGTATAACAATAGCCAGCTAATTATGTTAGCTATCATCTTTTGAGTACTCACTATCTCAGACTCTGTTCTCAGTACTTTATGTGCATTATCTCATTTAACTGGCAGTAATTCTATGAAGTAGATATCTCCATTTTATATATGAGATAACTGTGGCTTAGAGAGTTAAAGTCAGTGATCTGTGGTCTTAGAGGTATAAGTGGTAAGGTTGGGTTTCTGACTTCAAAGCCATGCTCTTACCTCCCATGTGACTCTGCTTTCCCATAGAGTTAGGACATAATACATTATATACATTAAGCAATATACTTTTTAAATTTTCTAAAGGCAAATTTTAAAATTTCTTCATATTGTCATTTTTCTTTCTTCAGGGATTATGACTTTTCCATTCTTAGAAGTATAGGTTTTTGCTTTTTCTTTTGTCCGTTTCCTTTTTTGAGATATCTGTCATTATTCAGCCATATCAGTGATATTGCTATATAGAATTATATATTCAGAGAAAGATTTTTCATAAAAATATTGTTAACTAGAAATCTTTTAAATTTAAAAATACTGTTTCTTTTGAAAAGAATCTAGAGTCTGTTTTCTTGGCTAAGTGGTTTAGCTGTGTTTATTGCATGGTCTGCATTTGGTTGGTCTTCAAGGAAGAATACTTGGGGAAAAGATGTGAATGAGTCTGCTTTTCTCTATAGCCAGCTTTCTTGAGAGAGTTTTTATATTTGTTTCCTTACCTCCATTACCCACCTCAGGGTTGCATTGTTCTGTTAAAATTGCTGTCTCTAGGGAGGGCCGTGGTAGCTCAGCAGGCAGAATTCTCGCCTGCTATGCTGGAGACCTGGGTTCGATTCCTGGGGCCTGCCCATGAAAAAAAAATTGCTGTCTCTGAAATTGTCTGTGACTCAAATAGCCACATGGCCTAGTTTTCCCAGAATAGTCCCAAGTCATGCCAGTTGTTCTGACATAGTTATAATATAATCCCTTTTACACTCAGAAGTGTCCCACTTTATACAATAAATCATGGTCACCTTTTCTACACCCTACTTGATTATGAAGCCAGGGGCTCATCCTTAGACTGTATGTTGCTTGACTTTAGTAACATTTCACAGTATCGATTTTCTACTCTTTCTGCGGCCCAACATTCTTCTTATCACATCAGTGTTTTTGTTTCTCAGTGCTTGGTCCTGGTGTCTCTGCTTTTCTCACTTTTCCCATTTTTTCTAAAATCTTATTGCATGGTCTTACTTGCTTTCTACATATGATTTTCTTCTAATACAGTTAGTCTGTTCTGGAGTTTCTTGAGCAGATTGAATTTTCCAGAAGGAGAATAGCTATAGATAGGATTGCTAAAGTCTTTGAATACAAATGTATTTTTTCTAGTAATGAATTGTATTATCTCCAAGCTAAAGTCTAACTTTGCTTTCATGATTTTTCCCTTTGCTCAAAATTAGCAGAGCATTTCATAATATATATTTACTGGCTTTATAAAAGCAATATTATTTTCCCCCATTTTTATAATAAGAGTCTTGGAATGAGGCTTAAATCTATCAAACTGCCCATAACTAGTTACAAATATTACAACATGATCTCTATACATTCTTTTATTTTTTAACAGTGTCTCTCTAGTCAAACATTTCATAATTTTGTGATTGCAAACATCTCATAATTTTCCACATCCTTGAGATTTTACAATTTTTCTTGTAAAACTGTGTAAAATGGAATGCAAAGGCATGTTTTGCATAACTGTAGCAATGTCTGTAGATACTAATAATCCTATATCTGATTTCCCATCCTGCATGTTAAACTGCCTATTGGACCATACTGTCTGGATGCCTGTAGGTACCTCAGACACACAGTATCCAAAACAAAACTCAATATTTCTCTATCAAGTCTGCTTTTTTTCCATTATCCCTTGTGTGTGAGTGTGTGTATGCACGTTCGTATTTTGATACCACTGTTGAATCATCTAATCAGTTGCCAACTTAAAAACCTAGGAGTCATCTTTGACTTCTTCTTACTCCTTGTAGATATAGGAAACATCACCAAATCTGTCATTTAAGCCTTCTAAGTATCTTTAAATAGCTACTTCTCTTCATCTCTACATCTTCTTGTCACCACCAAAATTCAAGCCATTGTTACCCCTAGGTCCCTTCCTGGTAGTCATCACCACCCTCTTCCAGTTACTCTCCATAGTACAGATCTGATCATTTCCCTTCATCAACATCCTCTTCCAGTTACTCTCCACAGTACAGATCCGATCATGCCCCTTCTCTTAAAATTGGTCTGGTTTGCCATTCCCTTCAAGTGGACCTCAAACTCCTTAAACTGTTTTATGAAGCTGTCCAGCCTCATCTGTGCCAGCAATCCTCTAAATTATTTGTCCAAGTGATTTTTTTGTTTGTTTGGTTGTTTGTTTGCATGGGCAAGCACTGGGAATCAAACCTGCGTCTCCTGTATGGCAGGCAAGAACTCTGCCACTGAGCCACCGTGGCCCACCCTGACCCAGTGATTTTGAACTTTTATATTCTGCTCCCTCTACCTCGAATGCTATTTACTTCTCCATCCCTGCTTTATCTGTCCTAATTCCTTTTTCATTCTGTAGATTTCATTTTAAACATCACTTTACCTAAATTCTAGACTAGCTTTATTTGTTCCCATGGCTCCTTGTACTTTTACTTTTATACTTCTTATTATACTTTGTTTTTTTAGGTATTAATCTGGGGTAGAGAGAGACCATATAAGTCTTGTTTTTCTTACTAGTCTGTTTTCAGGACTTATTATATGACCAGGCCCTTAATAGGTACTCAGTAAATACTTATGAATGAGTGAATCTCATTTAATTCTGTGAGGGAAATACCAGTTTGGGTAAACACAGAAGCACTAGTCATTGTATTTCATTAAAAATTCCAAAGCATTTTCTACAAGAACAGTAATATTTAAAGAAGTGTCAGGAAAATAGTAATTTGATTAATTATATTCTGCTTATTCACCCCCTGGTTTCAATTAAATATAACAGTGATTCTCAACTCTTTTTCTTAAACCCCAATATCCCTAAGCAGTGTCTTCCCATTAATATCAATAACTTACCAGTTCACAATGGCAGTAATTATCAGAGATGGGTGTTTTTTTCCTGAATTTCAGGTGTAAGTAGTTTGTAAAAGGCCCCTTATCCCCTCTCTGTCATTTAGTTATACCTTTTCCCATCCCACTGAGAAGCACTGAAAGAGAATATACTTAAGCTTAACAACATTTATGAACGGGCCCCATTGAGGTTAAGAGTTGGGCAAAATAATTCCATGGACCGAAACTTAAATGATCTAAATTTAATATTTGGATATTAAGAAGTGCAACCCATCAGTAAGGCTCCTCTTAGTGTTGGGTTTGACTGATTGGTAGGTAGTTGAAAAAGTTGGCTGAAGTGAGAAATCATTACAAAGTCATTAATAAGTACCGCAAACATTGTATTTTAACTTAAAACACAGACATACACATTTATTCTCCAGCCTTTTAGTTTTAGGCAAAGCATTTTAGGATATGGTTTCCTTAACAAGAGTTTTCAGTCATCTCATATATATCACATCGCTAAAGTACCATCTGTGAATTCTATATTCAGTTTCTTTAAAATGAGGTGTGATCATAAAAATTTTTGTGAAGCAATTTGAGTATAAAATCCTTTAAAACTTTTAAGATTTTTCTTCCCCAAGATTTTTTTAGTATTTTTAAAAGGCACTTGAATTGTCTCTCAAAAGCATTTGATCCAGTTTTTGTGATAACTCTCTATGCATTCATAGAGAACTTAGATGTTTCTGATTCTGTGTCTGTACTATTTTGTATTATTGGTAAGTTTTTTTTTTAACTTATTTATTTTGGGAATGTGTGTCTTTTTTAGATGAAGAAAATAGTTTACATGTGGTAGTGAACTGTGGAGAAGCATTACTGAAGAATAACACTTATTGGCCACTTGTTAGTGATTTTATTAATATTCTTTCTCATCAAAGTGTGGCCAAGAGATTTTTAGAGGACCATGGTTTGTTAGTTACCTGGATGAACTTTGTGTCTTTCTTTCAAGGTATGAAGTTTACCTTTTATTTTCAATTTTGCTGTATAAAATGCCTGATTTTAAATTACTAAATGCAAATTAAAATGTAGTAGCATGTCATTCAGGTTACATGTGAAATGCGTCCTTATTGTAATTAACTGATATTTCTAAGTTCTTTAATAAAGTGTTCGTGAAAACATAACAGGAAAATGTCAGGTTATTAAAAAGGAAACAGCATAGTAATGTTTTGGCACTTTAAACCGTTAATCTAGAAATGTATAATCTGTTCTTCAAGATTCATAATACTTTCATTAAAATTTCAGCTGGTATCAATTAAAATTATTTTGACTTTTCTTATTTAAAAATAGTCAATTGTGCTATATAAGAAAGAGTCAATTCACAAAGTATTCTAAGAAAACCTAGTTTCCTAGAATTTGGAAAAGACTATTTCATTTTAAATGCTTAACTTATTTCTATACATATTGTATCATTTATGCCATTTATATGCATTAAAATATATCTGATAATTGGGAGTAGTTTACTTGATTTTTAATCTGAATATTTGCTTTCATTAACAAGGCTTATATCTGCTCTAATTTTTGCTAGGTATGAACTTAAACAAGCGAGAACTAAATGAGCATGTGGAATTTGAGTCTCAGACCTACTATGCTGCCTTTGCTGCTGAACTTGAGGCCTGTGCACAGCCAATGTGGGGACTCTTATCACATTGTAAAGTTAGGGTAGGTTGAAAGTATTTTTGTTAAATTTCTGTGTTTACTTTTTTTCTTTTTAACATTTTTATTGTATAGTATAACATATATACAAAGCAAAGAAATAAAAAAGCAATAGTTTTTGAAGCCCTCTTCTACAAGTAGTTATAGGACAGATCCCAGAGTTTGTCATGGGCTACCATACTATCCTCTCAGATTTTCCCTTCTAGCTGCTTCAGAATATAGGAGTCTAAAGGCTGAAATTTTTTTTTTATCATCACAATCGACTTTTCTCCTTTTTTTTTGAAAAAGAGTATATATACAAAAAAAGCAATAAATTTCAAAGTACAGCACCACAATTAGTTGTAGAACATATTTCAGAATTCGACATGGGTTACAATTCCACAATTTTAGGTTTTTACTTTCTGGCTGCTCTAAAATACTAAAATATCTAAAAGAGATATCAATTTAATGATTCAGCATTCATATGCATTTGTTAAATCCTGTCTTCATTGTATAACTCCAGCATCACCTTTGATTTTTCCATCCCTCTCTTTAGGGGTGTTTGGGCTATGGCCATTCCAACTTTTGCATATTGGAAGGGTCTGTCACTAATATGGGGTAGGGAGATGGAACTATCTGATGTTCTGGAGAGCCTGGGCTCTCTAGGTTTCAGGACTTATCTGGACCAGGGACCCATCTGGAGGTTGTAGGTTTCTGGAAAGTTACAGTGGAACCCTGTGGAATCTTATATATTGCCCTAGGAGTTCTTTAGGGATTGGCTGGAATGGTCCTGGTTGGGGGTTGGCAGGTTATGTATGATAGGTAGCAAGGTCTAACTGAAGGTTGTGTAAGAGCAACCTCCAGAGTAGCCTCATGACTCTATTTGCGCTCTCTCTGCCACTGATACTTTACTAGTTACACTTCTTTTCCCCCCTTTTCGTCAGTATGGAGTTGTTGATCCTATGGTGTCAGGGCCAGGTTCATCCCTGGGAGTCGTCTCCCACATCACCAGGGAGAATTTCACTCCTGGACGTCATGTCCCATGTTGGGGGAAGGGCAATGATTTCACTTGCAGAGGTGGGCTTAGAGAGAGTGAGGCCACATCACTCTTTTGTTGCTCAACAAAAGAGGTCCTCCAGAAGTAACTCTTAGGCATGCCTATGGGTAGTCTCAGCTTCTCTGCTACCTATGTAAGCTTCACAAGAGGAAGCCTCAGCGAATAGGCATGGCCTATTGATTTGGGTGTCTCTAAAGTTTGACACAGTAACAGGGGATTCCCTGATGGTAAGGTTTAATAGTTCCATATTCTTTCTCCCATCACTCAAGAGACTTTGCCAATATTTTTTGATTATCTGCTTAATGTACTCTAGGATATATCGAGGCATTACAATAATCTATACAGGATTAACGGACTTCTTTCTTATTCTGGGCTCCCTGTGTTTCAGTTGTTTAAATGAACTATACAGATAGGTTGAGTTAGATTATGTGCTACAGAAAATTTCAGTTTCAGACCAAATAAACCTTTCTTCTTTTGGTCTCAAAGAGTATGTGTGGTTCTAAAATACAGACACTACCTTCCTTACCTCTGTGTTCTGAACTACTTTAATCCCAACATGATCAGCTTCATCCTTATCTCTAAATACCAGGTTTTATATGTACATATATAGAACAGCCTCTCGAAATTGAGAAATAATAATCACCACTCTGGGCTTAATGTGTCTGTTATAAAAGCTTACAATCTAGGCCCTTGTTTTCTTATAAACATTTTCTGAAGGTGACCATACCTGTGTTTGCTTTTAGAGTAATTGTTAGGAGAAGGATTTGTAAAAACCTTAATCTATTTATTTGTATGTAGTAATGTGTAATTTTTAATTCTTTTTCAAATTTAATTTAGGTCTTTGAAATCTGACATGAGAGAAATTATTATTATTAGGTTGGGATTTATTTATGTTATCAGATCTTCTTACCTTCCTCCTGTTGCAAATAGTCTTTGGAACTTCCTAAGTCTCCACATTCATCTTTATTATTTCATTTTACCCATTATCATTTGCCTAAAGCTTCTTGTCTTTCAAGGGATGAGGATAGTTCTCAATGAAGTTTACACTTTTAAGATTCCAAGCACAAAATCAGTATAAGGTTCACACAATTCCAGTTGATTATAAAAAGAATCTAAGAGTGGCATAGCAGCAAAATAAATCCTTATAATTGGATAAGAAAATGCTCGCTAGTAATTGCATTTGTGTATTACTATATGTATTAGTTAGGGTTCTCTAGAGAAACAGAATCAACAGGGAACACTTGCAAATATAAAATTTATAAAAGTGTCTCACGTGACCGCAGGAATGCAGAGTCCAAAATCCACAGGGCAGGCTGCGAAGCCGATGTCTCCGAGGAGGGTCTGGATGAACTCCACAGGAGAGGCTCACCAGCCGAAGCAGGAATGGAACCTGTCTCCTCTGAGTCCTCCTTAAAAGGCTTCCCTTGATTAGATTTAGCATCACTAATTGCAGAAGACACTCCCCTTTGGCTGATTACAAATGGAATCAGCTGTGGATGCAGCTGACGTGATCATCGCCTAATCCTATGAAATGTCCTCATTGCAACAGACAGGCCAGCTCTTGCCCAATCAGATGAACAGGTACCACAACTTGGCCAAGTTGACATGTGTCCCTAACCATGACACTATACAAATATATATATTTACTTTTGCATTATAAAGCTTTGTTTTCCTGGGTCCCCAGAAACCTTGGGCAATCCAGAAAAATGATACCCCCTGACCCTACTAAACTGAAAACTTGGCTAAGATTTTTTTATAAGGCTATTAAGATGTCCAGCATGTTGGACAAGATTTTAAAGTGGAAGGGTTTTGAGAACCTGGGTATACCTCTTTCTAGTTGGGTGACGTGGTCAAGTCATTTAAAGCTCTTTGAACTTCTGAATCTATTTCCTTATCATTTAAAAATAGAAAACAAAACAGAAATGGAAGGATAGCAAAGTATGCCTTTCATCACAAGGTTATTATGAGGCTTTTGTCCATCTACCCTTTAAATATATATGTTTCCTATAGGCAGATATACATTATTTTAAGTGCTCTAAAGAAAAATAATAGGTTGCTATAAGGGAGAATGAGGTCGGAACTGATTGAATTTGAGGGTCAGGAAGGCTCTTCTGAAGAAAGGTTATGAAGGAGCTGTATGAAGAATAAAAGTGGAGATGGTGGTGGTTGGGGAGGTAAACTGGAGTAGCCAACTGCCAGTAGAAAAGCACTTGATGGCTGTGGCCATAGAATGGAATAAGATGGAGGTAGAGAAAGAGGCTCAGGTCAGATTATGCAGCTCCTTGTAGATCATGTTAAGGATTTTTTTTTTTCTAATGAAAAATTTTTAAAAATTTTAAAATTTAAGCCAGTGGAGTATTTTAAGTAGGGGTTTGATGGATCTGATTTACATTTAAAACATCATTTCAGTTGATGGGAAGACTGGATTGGCAGTGGAGTGGGAAGCAGCAATCCTAGAAGCTGGTAGACCAGTTAGGATGCTCTGATAATAGTCCAAACATAAAATTCAGGTAGTGTATATTAAGATATGTTCAAGATATATTTTGAATATTTAATACATATTTTAGAGAGGGGATCAGTAGGCTGGATGATCAGTTGTATGCTATTTATGAGGGAGAGAGGGACCTTTGGGTGACTATGCATGGGGGCATATGATATTTACAGAGGTGTAAAAACTGATAGAAAAGCAAGTATTAGAGAGATCAAGAGTCAGATATGTTAAGTTTGAGATGGCTATGAAACATCCAAGTGGATGTGGTATGTAAGCAGTTGGATATATGAGTCTCCTACTTAAAAGAGAAGTCTGAACTGAGGGTATCGATTCTAGACCTTTTGGCATAGAGATGGTATTTAAAGCCAGGGAATAGGGTGAGTTGAAGTAAGGAGAGAAGAGAAATGAATTCTGAAGAAAGGACTCTAACCTTTAGAGATCTGAGAGAGAAGAGAAAAATGAGAAGAATGTGATGTCATATAGTAGACTGTGATTCAAGAAGAAGGGAAGGTTGATATGAAAAGATCAGTGTCTATGTGGATCATTCTGACAACTATGTTTAGGGTAGACTAACATTATGTAGTTGGCGTTATGTTTGTGTTTGTGAAAAAGAGAAATCACTATTTCCAGGCAGTAGTTTAATCTCAGCTTCAAAGGCCAAGATTACAATATGTTTTGATTCTCTTAGCCTAAGAAGTGAAGAAAGCAGAGAGAACGCAGGTTCATATTAGCCTGGCAGTATCT
The DNA here is from genome assembly GCA_004026745.1 of Myrmecophaga tridactyla. Taxonomy (NCBI): domain Eukaryota; kingdom Metazoa; phylum Chordata; class Mammalia; order Pilosa; family Myrmecophagidae; genus Myrmecophaga; species Myrmecophaga tridactyla. Next base: position 19,546 of record PVIY010002354.1, on the reverse strand, counting down.
GAGAGAGTAGTTTTTGGTTAAAGGAGCATCTAATTCTAAGGTAATATGTTTCTTGATGAATATTTACAGTGTGTCAGACTTTACTTGGCTTAACTCATCTAATCCTCATATCATCTCATAAAATAGATAGTACCTTCCTTTTTTTTCCCCCAGAGGTTAAATAGCTAGCCCAAGTCCACATAGCTACAAGTAGAGGATGACTTAGTAGGCAACTCCATCTACTTCAGAACAGGTGGTCTTTACCACTTCACTATATTTTCTCAGCCAGAATGACCAGAGATTTAGAGCAGCAGTGCTGTCTGATTTTCAAAGTGTAAACTAGAAGAAAGACTATTTTTTCAAGGGAAAAATAAATGTTGTTTCTATATGTTTATGTTCCCTAACCACAAAATATAAATATAAAAGATTAAACCACATTGAAAACTTTACTTGATAGCTTATTTCTTTGTATGATTGCCTTCAGTGTTATTTTTTTCCTTAAACTTTTTATTTTGAAATAATTTCTGACTTATAGAATGGTTGTAAAAATAAACAAAATCCATACAGAGAACTACCTCAGCCCCCAGATATCCAGATTCACCAATTTTAATATTTTGCCACATTCACTGTTTCCTTCTATCTATCCACCTGTCTGTCTTTCTATCAATTTTCTAAACATTAGAGAGAAGGTTGTATACCTCATGCTCCTTGATTACATAACATTTCCTAAGAACAAGGATATTCACTTATGTAAACCACCTTAAGTGGGGTTATCTTTTTAAAATTTAGTCTTTTTTTTTTGCATGGCCAGGCACCAGGAATTGACCCGAGTTTCTGGCATGGCCCGAGAACTCTGCCTGCTGAGCCTCTATGGCCCGCATGAATTTAGTCTTTGTTTTTACAAAAGTTGTACGTGTTCGTAGTTCAAAGAATCATAGGTCTACCCAGCTCCTAATGAAGAGCATCATTCCCTATCCTCCTACCCCTATTTTCTACTCCCCACAGAAAATTATTTTCAGTTCTTTTTAGCTGATTTATTTGGTATCTATCTTGATATTTGTAAAATGCAATTTTACTGAGATATATTGACACACTATAGAAACCATCTGAAGTATACAACCACTGGCTCATGGTATCATCACATAGTTGTGCTTACCCATGATCAAGTTTAGAACATTTTCATTATTCCAGAAAAGAAATAAAAAATAAGATACTAATTCTCCTGTACTCCTTCTCTCTCCCTATTATTAACCTGTAGTATTGGTGTGGTACATTTGTTACTGTTGTTGAAAGAATATTAAAACTTTTCTGTTAACTATAGTCCATAGTTTGTAATAGATACATTTTTTCCCATACACCCTACTATTATTAATTCCTTGTAATAGTGTCATACATTTTCTCTAGTTCATTAAATAACTTTTTATATTTGTATAGTTAATCACGGACATTGGCCACCACGGGATTCACTATGTTATACACTCCCATGTTTTAATGTCCAACTTTCCTTCTGGTGACATACATGACTTTAAACTTCCCCTTTCCAACACACTCACACCAATGAATGCTATTTTATTCTTAATGTTATTAAGGGCTAGTTATAAGACTAGTACTAGAGTAATAACTGATTGATTAAAGGGATAGCACATTTCTGGAATTCTGTTAAGTTTTGCTTTCTGAAGGGAATTTCTAATGGCAATTTCAGGTTACTACAGATTTGACAGAAGTTGAGTCTGGCAGTGACTCCTTTTTTTGAGCACTAACTACTTCTCATGCAGAATGCTAGGGTATTTTAGATATATTACTGTATTAGTTCTTCATAACAGTACTAAGAAGTAGATAGTATTATGCCTGCTTTTACATATAGTGAAACTGAAACTCAGAAAATTTAAACAACATTCTTAGGGACACAAAATTAGCAGTATGTCAACTTGCATATTGAATTTTTAGGAATGGGGATGGTAGTGGTGGGAAGATGGAAGAAAGATGACCTGAACATCATTATTAAATGTTCTGTATTTAGGAAATAGAATTAACTAGTCACTTAAAAAATTTTTTTTTTTGATATCTACTGTTAAATATGTCTCCAGAAAGGTTTTACTAGTTTATACTTCTGCCAAGAGTGTATGACTAAGCCTTGACAAAAATTGAGAATATTTGGTTCTCATAGTTTCTTTATCAATGACTGACAGTGGAAATAAGAGTGAATCTATGTGATGATGTTAAGGAAGAATTAACCAGCTATGGAGACTGAACAGAGTGAAGGAAAAGTCAAGAATGAAAGTGAGAGTTTTTAGCTTTTTTAAAAAGGACTTGAGTAATTTACATTAAGTGGCTGATGAGTTGAACATAGTTGACTTTGATGCTACCTGCACTTTTACATTGTACATTGTACCCTCCAATTCCTTTCTTTCTTTCTTTCTTTTTTTTTAAGCTCTTGAAAGAACTTATTTGTATTTCTGGTGATAATCAGTAGGACACATAAGTCTATACAACCATCATGTTCACCTTTAATATGGTAATATTACTTATAGACCCACTAGAGAACCACCTTCACTTCTGTCTGTTCCCTTACAATGAGTTCAACCTCATTAGCTAATTCTTCACCCATCTCTAGCTTCTATGTATGTCTAAGTCCCCTGTATTCTGTATTATAAGCCTCTGATTTTACCTTTACCATGGCCATAAGAGTGGAGTCATACAGTATCTATCCTTTTGTGTCCGGCTTATTTCACTCAGCATTATGTCCTCAAGGCTCATCCTTCCTGTCATGTGCTTCAGGACATCATTTTGTCTTACTGCTGAATAAATGTTCTGTTGTATACCACATTTTGTTAATCTACTCGTCTGTTGATGGGCATTTGGATTGTTTCCATCTTTTGGCAGTTGTGAATAATGCTTCTATGAACATCGGTGTGCAAATGTCTGTTTGTGTCATTGCTTTCAGCTCTTCTGGGTATATACCAAGTAGTCCTATTGCTGGGTCATAGGGCAACTTGATATTTATTTTCCTAAGGAACCGCCAAACTGTCTTCCATAGTGGCTGCACCATTATACATTCCCACCAGCAGTGCATCAGTGTCCCAGTTTCTCCATATCGTCTCCAACATTTGTAGTTTCCTATTTATTTAATAGCAGCCATTCTTATAAGTGTGAGGTGGTATCTCACTGTAGTCTTGGTCTGCATTTCCCTTTTAGCTAATGAAAATGAGCATCTCTTCATGTGCTTTTGAGCCATCTGTATTTGTTCTTCAGAAAAATACCTATTCATAACGTAATTGTAGTTGCATTGTTTGTACTTTTGTTGTTGAATTGTATGATTTCTTTATGTATACAGGATATCAAACCTTTGTTCGACATGTGATTTCCAAATATTTTCTCCCATTGAGTTGGCTGCCACTTCACCTTTTTGAAAAAGTCTTTTGAAGTACAGAAGCATTTGATTTTGAGTTCCCATTTATCTATTTTTTCTTTTGTTGCTTGTGCTTTGGGTTTAAAGTTTAGGAAGCTACCTCCTATTACTAGGTCTTGAAGATGTTTCCCTCCATTTTCTTCTAGAAGCTTTAAGGTGCTTGTTCTTATATTTAGATGTTTGATCCACTTTAAGTTAATTTTTTATAGGGTGGAAGGTAAGGGTCCTGTTTCATTCTTTTGGCTATTGATAGCCACTTCTCCCATGCCCATTTATTGAAAAGACTATTTTGTCCTAGTTCAGTGGGGGGAAAAAAAAAAACTCGAGGCTTTTTTGAGTTGGACCGCACAAAATACTGCAAAAGGGCTGGACCCAGGGTTCTGGGTAGATGGCAGAATAGGATGGGTTGAGTTCACCTCTGCTCCAAGGAACAGTAGAGAAGGTATGGGAAGGCGACTGAGACAGCAATTCCAGTGTTTAAATGACCCTGGAGGGTCTTCTACACTACATAGGGAGCCCCTGGTTGCAGAAAGCTGAAGAATTTAGACACAGAACTCGAGAATGTTTGGCTTGTGCAAACAGCCTAGTGTGCCCCTTTGCAGGTGGAGGCCTGGAGCTTTCAGGAGTGCACAGATGGGGAAACTGGGACTAGAATGCTCTATCTCTGTGTCCCCCATGCCACACCATGCTCTTGTGCTCCAAGGTCTGCCTGAGATGCACCATATACCCACAGCCCCTGCACCCACCTCTACAACCCTGCAACACACACCCCATGCTCAAAGGCACCAGTGTAGTGTCCCCGCCCTGTGCCTACACCTGCACCCAATGTATCACTGCACTGTTCTGTCCTGCCATGTGCCCCACATCCTGCTCCATATCCATCCCACAAATATAAAGCTTTAGCTACAAAGTAAACCAATCAAGATATTTACATGCCGCCAAGACAACAGAAGATCACTAAACATATCAAGATACAGTCAGATATAGCCCAGCCTAATGACCAAATTAAAACATCAGAGGAGACATAGACTTTGGAACAACTAATCAAAGATGTTCATATAACTCTACTAAATATAGTAAATGGGATGGCTAATGACATAAAGGAGAACAAGAAGACACTAAAAGAACATAAAGAGGAATTTGAAAGAATAAATAGAAAATAGCAGGTATCACAGAGATTAAAGGATGCTGTAGGCCAAATAAAAAATATACTCAAGACACACAACAGCACACTTGAAGAGACAGAAGAAACAATAAGTGAATTAGAGGACAGGACAGCTGATTTTGAACACTCAAAATAGCAAATGGCAAAAAATGGAAAAATTTAAATTGAATTCCAAGGAAATGATGGACAAAGCAAAGCTCACAAATATAAGAATCGTTGGTGCCCCAGAAGGAGAAGAGGAGAGTAAAGGCTAGGAAGAGTAGTTGAGGATATAGTGGGAGAAAACTTTCCAACCCTTGTAAAGGATATGAATATGCGAAGAAGCCCAGTGAACTCCAAATAGAATAAACCCAAATAGGTCTTCCCCAAGACACATACTAATCAGTCCGTCAAATGTTGAAGAGAAACAGAAAATCCTGAAAACGGCCAGAGAAAGCAGTTTACTACAGATAAGGGAAACCATATAAAACTGAGTTCAAACTACTGCACTATGAAGATGAGAAGGTAGTGGTATATTTAAGATCCTGAAAGAGAAAGACTTCCGGCCAAGAATTCTTTACCCAGCCAATTTGTCCTTCAAAACTGAGGGAGAGATTAAAATTTTCACAAACCAACCCTGAAAAAATTTGTCAACAAGAGTCTGACCCTACAAGAAATACTGGAATTTTGCGAATTGGGAAAAAAAAAGACAGGAGAGAGAGTTCTGGAGGGGCACCGCCTAAATTTCTTAAACGAATTTTAGTTGCTAAGATAAAATTCATGTAATGTATTCACCATTTTAACCATTTTGAAGTATTCATTTCATTGGTTTTTAGTGTATTTACAGTGTTGCAAAACCATTGCCACTATCTGATTCCAGGACATTTTTATCAGCCCCCAAAGAAATTCCATACCTCTCTATCTCCCTCCCCCTATCCACTGGCAATCACTAATCTATTTGCTGTTTCTATGGATTTTCATATTGTGGACATTTCATGCAAATAGAATCACAAAATGTGTGGCCTTTTTGGTCTGACATCTCTCATTTAGTAGCATGATGTTTTTAAGGTTCACCCATGTTGTAGCATGTTTCAATACTTCATTACCTTTTATCCATGAATAATATTCCATTTTATGGATATATCACATTTTATTTATCATTCATCACTAGGTGGACATTTAAGTTGTTTCTGTTTTTGACTATTATTAATAATGCTTCTATAAACATTTGTACATAAGTTTTTGTGTGATGATATGTTTTTAGGTCTCTGAAATATAAACCTAGGAGTGGAAATGCTGAGTCGTATGGCAACTCCATGTTAACTTATTGGGGAATTGCCAAACTCTTTTTCCAAAATGACAGCAGCATTTTATGTTCCTACCAGGATGATAATGTTTCCAATTTCTCCACTTCCTTGCCAACATTCATTATCCTTGTTTTATTATTACAGCAATGCTAGTGGATTTGAAGTGGTATCTCATAGTGGGTTTGATTTGCCTTTCCCTAATGACTAATGATGTTGATGTGCTTGTTAGTCATTTATATATCTTTGGAGAAATGTCTGTTCAAGTGCTTTGCCCATTTTAAATGGAATGATTTTTCATTTTGTTGTGAAATTGTAAGAATTCTTTATATATTCTAGATACTAGACCCTTATAAGATATATGATTTGCAAATATTTTCTCTTGGTGTGTGTGGTCTTTTCACTTTATTGATAGTGTTTTCTTGACTCACGAAGTTTTTAAAGTTTGATGAGAGCAAAGTTATCTATTTTTTCTTTGGTTGCTTGTACTTTTGGTGGGATATCTAAGAAACTTTTGCCCAGTTCAAGGTCATGAAGATTTATATCTATAATTTCCTATAAGGGTTTTATAGTTTTAGTCCTTATATTTAGGTCTGGAATTCATTTTGAGTTAATATTTGTATACAGTGTGAGGTAGGGTTCCAAATTCATTGTTTTATATGATAATATCAAGTTATTTCAATACCATTTACTGAAGAGACTGTTTTTAACCTGTTTAATGGTCTTGGCACCTTTGTTGAAAATCACTTGACCATAGATAAATGAGTCTATTTCTGGACTTTCAGTTCTCTTTCATTGATCTATATGTGTATCATTATTTCAGCCCCATATTATTTTGATTACTTCACTTTTTCTTCTTTTTAAATGTGGTTTGATTGAGATATATTCACATATCATGGAATCCATCTGTGCTGGTTTGGAACTGTTATGTACCCCAGAAAGTCAGCGTTCTTTTAATCCAATCTTTTGGGGGCAGAACTTCTGTTTGGGTGAGACCTTATGGTTAGGTTGTTTCTGTGGATATGTGACCCACCCCATTGTGGGTGGGACCTTTTGATTAGGTTGTGCCCATGGAGGTGTGACCCTGCCCTTTCAAATTGGGTCTTAATCCTTTTACTGAAGTTCTGCAGAAGGCAGAGAGGGAGCTCAGAGCTGACACATGGCAGAGAGCTGAAACCAAGAGACACAGACTTTTGGAGATGCTAAGCTAAAGGATGAAACCCAGAGTTTTCCCCAGAAAACTAAGTGTGGACCCACAGATGCTTAGAGAGAAAGCCACTGGACACAGAGGCTGAAAGCATTAAACTGGTAGCAAAAATCAGTAGATGCCAGGCATATGCTTTCCCAGCAGACAGGTGTTCTGAATGCCAGCAGTCTTTCTTCAAAGTCAAGGTTTCTTTCTTTGGATGCTGTAATTTGGACATTTTCACAGCCTTATAACTGTAAATTTGTAACCTAATACATCCCCTTTTGTAAGTCAGTCTGTTTCTGGTATATTATATTATGGCAGCTTTAGCAAACTGAAGCAGACTTTGGTCTGGAGAAGTGGGGTGCTGTGGTTTGCAAATATGAAACATATTGGATTGACTATTTACATGGATAAGGGGAAGATTCTGGAAGCATTGTGAGGAGGTGAATAGGAAAGACCTGGATTGCTTTGAAGAGACTTTTGGTAGAAATATGTACACAAAGGTGCTCCAGTGAGGCCTTAGAAATAATTCATTAGTGCAAACAGGAAGGAAAGTGATCCTTGTTTTGAAGTGGTAGAGAACTTGGCAAAATTGAGTATTGATTTTTTTTTTTTTTACTGTTCTTTATTGTATAGTATATCATATATACAAAGCAAAGAAATAAAAAGGCAATAGTTTTCAAAGTGCTCTTCAACAAGTAGTTGTAGGACAGATCCCAACCATATGACTCTCTCATATACCTTTATATGTGGTATCTACATATGATGGAATGTTATTATTTTGTCCCAGTTCAGAGGATTTGTGGCCAGAAAAGAACAACCCAATTATAAAATGGGTTAAAGATATGAATAGGCATTTTTCTGAAGAGCAAATACATACGGCTCAAAAGCACTTGAAGAGATGCTCATTTTCAAAGGCTATAAGGGAAATGCAGATCAAGATTACAATGAGATACCACCTCACACCTATAAGAATGGCCACTATTAAACAAATGGGAAACTAAATGTTGGAGAGGATGTGGAGAAACTAGAACACTTATGCACTGCTGGTGGGAATGTATAATGGTGCAGCCACTATGGAAGACAGTTTAGCTGTTCCTTAGGAAACTAAATATCAAGTTGCCCTTTGACCCAGCAAATAGCACTGCTAGGGACATACCCAGAAGAGCTGAAAGCAGTGACATAAACAGACATTGCATACCAATGTTCATAGCAGCATTATTCATAATTGCAAAAGAGGGGCACAAACCAAATGTCCATCAACAGACAAGTGGATCAAAAAAATGTGATATATACATATGATGGAATATTATTATTTTGTCCCAGTTCAGAGGATTTGGGGCCTTGTCAAAAATCAGTTGACCGTAGATTTGTCTATTTCTACACTCTCGATTCAATTCCATTGCTCAATGCTTCTATCTTTGTGCCAGTACCATACTGTTTTGACCACTGTGGCTTTATAATAAATTTTAAAGACAGGGAGTGTTAATCTTCCCACTTTATTCTTCTTTTTTAGGATGCTTTTAGCTATTAGGGGTCTCTTTCCCTTCCAGATGAATTTTGTAGTTAGCTTTTCCAGATCTTCAAAGTAAGTAGTTGGAATTTTGATTGGTACTGTGTTGAATCTGTAGATCAATTTGGGGAGAATTGGCATCTTAACTATATTTAGCCTTCCTATCCATGAGCAGGAAATGTCTTTCCACCTGTTTAGATCTCCTTCGATTTCTTTTAGCAGTGTTATGTAGTTTTCTGTGTACATGTCCTTTATATCCTTAGTTAAAGTTCATTGGTAAGTACTTGATTATTTTAGTTGGTATTTTGAATGAAATTTTTTCCCTTATCTGACTCCTCAGCTAGGTTATTGCTTGTGTATAGAAATGTTACTGATTTTTGCATTAATTTTATATCCCACCACCTCGCTGAATTTGTGTATTAGCTCAAGTAACTTTGCTGTGGATTTTTCAGGATCTTCCAAGTATAGTATCATGTCATCTGCAAATAATGAGAATTTTATTTCTTCCTTTCCAGTTTGGATGGCTTTTATTTCTTTGTCCTGCCTGATTGCTTTATCTAGAAGTTCTAGCACAATGTTGAATAATAGTGGTGACAGTGGGCATCCTTGTCTTGTTCCTGATCTTAGGGGAAAAGCTTTCAGTCTCTCCATTGAGTATGATGCTGGCTGGCTAATGGTTTTTCATATATTCCCTTTATAATATTGAGGTAGTTACCTTTGGTTTCTATCTTTTGAAGTGTTTTTAATCAGAAAAGGATGCTGAATTTTGTGAAATGCTTTTTCAGCATCAATTGAGAAAATCATGTGATTTTTCCCTTTTGATTTGTTGATGTGCTGTATTACATTAATTGATTTTCTTGTGTTGAACCATCCTTGCATTCCTGGTATAAACCCCACTTGGTGATGGTGTATAATTCTTTTAATGTCCTGTTTGATTTGATTTACTAATATTTTATTGAGAATTTTTGCAACTGTGTTCATTAGGGAGATTAGATTGGCCAGTAGTTTTCCTTTCTTACAGCATCTTTACCCGGTTTTGGTATTAAAATGATACTAGCTTCATAAAATGAGTTAAGTAGAGTTCCTTTTTCCTCAATCATTTGGAAAAGTTTGAGTAGGATTGGTCTTAGTTCTTGGAATGTTTAATAAAATTGCCCTGTGAAGCCATTTGACCCTGGGCTTTTCTTTGTAGCTAGATTTTTGATAACTGATTGATCTCTTTATTTGTGATTGGTTTGTTGAGATCTTCTGTTTCTTCCTGAGTCAGTGTAGCTTGTTTGTGTGTCTCCAGGAATTTGTCCATTTCACCTGAGTTGTCTAGTTTGTTGGTGTATAGTTGTTCATGGTTTCCTCTTATGATTTCTTTTATTTCTTCAGGATCTGTGGTAAAGCACCCCTTCTTCTTTCTGATTTTATTTGCATCCTCTCTTATTTTTCTTCATCAGTCTTGTTAGTCGCCCATCAATTTTATTGATTTCAGTTTTATTGATTCTTTCTATTATTCTCCCATTCATTTATTTCTGCTTTAATCTTTGGTATTTCTCTTCTGTTTGCTTTGGAGTTAGTTTGCTGTTCTTTCTCAGGTTCCTCCAGGTATGCTGTTAAGCCCTCGATTTTTGCTCTTTCTTGTTTTTTAATATAGGCATTTAGGGCAATAAATTGCCCTCTCAATGAAGCATTTGCTCCATCCCATAAGTTCTAATAAGTTGTATTCTCATATTCATTCATCTCCAGATATCTCTTGATTCCTCTAGCAATTTCTTCTTTGATCCACTGGTTGTTTAAGAGTGTTTTATTTAATCTCCATTTATTTGTGAGTGTTCTCATTCTTTGGTGATTATTGAGATCCAGCTTCATCCCATTGTGATCAGAGAAAGTGCTTTGGAATATTTCAGTGTTTTTAAATATATAAAGACCTGTTTTGTGCCCCAGCATATGATCTGTCCTGGAGAATGTTCCATGAACACTAGAGAAGAATGTATATCCTTGTGCTTTGGGGTACAATGACCTATATGTGTCTGTTAGGTCTAATTCATTTATCAAGTTATTTAACTTCTCTATTTCCTTGTTGATTTCTGTCTGGTTGTTCTACATACAGAGGAGATTGGTGTGTTGAAGTCTCCTTCTATTATTGTTGAAACATCCTATTGCTCCCTTCGATTTTGCCAATGTCTGTCTCATTTACTTTGGAGCTCCTTGATTGGAAACATAAAGATTTATGATTGTTATAACTTCTTGGTGAATTGGCCCTTTAATTAGTATATAGTCTCCTTCTTTGTCTCTTATGATGTCTTTACATTTAAAGTCTATTTTGTCTGATATTAGTATGGCTTCTCCTGCTTTCTTTTGGTTACAATTTGCATGGAAAATCTTTTTCCAAACTTTCACTTTCAAAGTATTTGTATCCTGTGTCTAAGATGAGTCTCCTGTATAGCTGGATTATGTTTCTTAATCCATTCTGCCAATCTGTATCTTTTGATTGGCAAGTTTAGTTCTGTAACATTCAAAATTATTACTGAAAAAATATTTCTTGATTCCACCATCTTATCTTTTTAATTTTATATGTCAGATCTATATATTCTTTTCCCTGTTTCTCTTTGTATTGTTTAAATTTACACTTCGTGGTACTCTTGAATTCTGTGCCCTCCTCCAGATCTCCCCCTCCTCTTTTTTTCCGCTGGCAGAATTCCTTTTAATATTTCTTGTAGGTCGATCTCTTGTTGACAGATTCTTGCAGGACTTCTGTGTCTGTGGAAATTTTAATCTCTTCCTCAATTTTGAAGGACAATTTGGCTGGGTACAGAATTCTTGGTTGGAAATCTTTCTCTTTCAGGATCTTGAGCATGCCATACTACTGCCTTCTCGCCTCCAGGGTGCTAGTTGAGTAGTCTGAGTTCAGTCTTACTTGGTTTCCTTTATATGTAGTAGATTGTTTTTCTCTTGCTGCTTTCCGGATTTTCTGCTTCTCTTCAACATTTGATAGATTGACTAGTATGTGCCTTGGGGACGGCCTATTTGGATTTGTTCTGTTTGGAATTCTCTGGGCATCTTTGACTTGTCTATTTATGCCGTTTATGAGGGTTGGGAAGTTTTAACCCATTATATCCTCACTTATTCTCCCTAGCCCTTTACTCCTCTCTTCTCCTTCTGGGACACCAGTGATTCTTTTATTTGTGTACTTTGTTTTGGCTATCATTTCCCTGAGTTCCCTTTCCGTTTTTTCCATCTTTTTTGCCATTTGCTATTTTGAGTCTTTGAAATCAGTTATCCTGTCCTCTATATCACTTATTCTTTCTTCTGTCTCTTCACATCTGGTGTTGTGTGCCTGTATTGTTTTTTATTTGGTCAACAGAGACTTTAACCTCTGTGATTTCTGCTGTTTTTCTATTTAGTCTTTCAAATTTCTCTTTATGCTCTTTACTGTCTTCTTGATCTCCTTTATGTCATTTGCTATCCCACTTATTTTATTAAATAGAATTGTATGAATATCTTTGATTAGTTATTATAATGTCTGTGTCTCCTCTGGTGTAATTAGATTATTAGGCATGGCTATATCTGTCTGCATTGTGATATGCTTAGTACTCTTCTGCTGTCTCTTGTGACATGTAAATATCTTGATTGGCTTGATTTTTTCAGTGGTCTAAGGCCTTATGTTTGTGGGATGGCTGTACAGCAGGGAGCACGGCACGGGGTGGGGCACTCAGTGTGGTGATTTGTTTCATGGCAGTTATCGGCACAGATTGGGGATGTTATGCTGATGCTTTTGAATGTGGGTGTCCAACAGCCAGGGAAGATGTAGCTGTGTGGGTGCAGCGGTCTGGGGGATGTAACCCTGGTGTGCACTGGTCTAAGGCATGGGGCCCTTTTCCCTCATGCATAGAGCTGTGGCGGTAGGCTGGTGTTACGTTTTCATGGATTGGGGGCAGCTGTGACCCGGCTGTACAGGTCGGCACTTTCTCAGAGCTGGAAAGTGTGGCTGAGGGCTGTGCACATGTGCGGTTCTAGGACTGTTGTAAAGTGCAGTTCCCAGAGCTGAATGATGTGATGAGGGCCTGTGCACATGCGTGGCCTGGTAGTGCCATAAACGGATTTGCAGAGCTTGGGGAGGGGGGACAGAGTCAGGCTATGTGACACTATGGTCAAGGAGCATGGGCAGGGCAGCCTAGGTATGGATGGTAGTGTCCACAGCCTTTGTGCGCTGCCAACAGTCTGCAGGGAAATGGGAGGGGAATGTATTGTTCAGGAGGAGTGCAGGAGAGGTAATTTGGGTTGTGCTTGAGGTGGACGTATTGGGCAGGTACATGCACTGTAGGCTAGTCAGGTGAGGGCACATGGAGCTTGGGGAATGGGAGCAGGTGATGGGGTTTGGGTTTGTGGGGTGTGGGGTCAGTCATCAGTCATGGCGCTGCGCTGGTGAGGGTAGCATGCCCAAGGAATGCAGCCTGGCTCACTTCCTAGTCTCGGGCTCCCATCTGTGCACTCCTGCGGGTTCTGCGGCTCCATGCCTCTGCGCCTCCCTGCCAAGCTCCAGCTTTCTGCCTCTCAGTTCCTCGGCCTCTGTAACCTGGGCTGCTGCATGTGGTGCAGAAGGCTCTTACGGGTCAGCTGCACTCCCAGATTGCCACCTCACTCGCCCTTCTGTCCCTTCTCTAACTTTTCAGTGGAGCAGGGCTAATCTCGAGTTGCTCTATTCAGCCATCTTCATGGAAGTTGAGTATTGATTTTTGAAGGAAAGCAGAATTTGAAAATGATGAGCTCACATATCTATCAGAGGAAATTTTCAAACCCAATGTGGAAAATGCAGGCTGGTTTCTCCTTGAAACTTACAGTAAAATGAGAGAGGAAAGAAATAAGCTGAGAACTGAACTCTTTTATACAAAGAAACCACAAATTGATGGTCTGGAAAATTCTGGGCTTCCAGAAAGTGAGACCCCAGAGAATAGTGCCCCACCTGAGGGTTTAACCAAACATGGAATCAGCCATTTCAGAAAAAGCTAGGATTTGAGATGGAGTTATCCAGGAAGGATTTGTGGAAAGTCCTACTGTCTTTTTGTTGTGATCTCCTTGTGCTGCATGTAAAAACAAAAGTTTGTTGCAAGATCTGTATGAACAGAACCACTGCCAGTCTGGATGGAAAGGGACAGAAAATGGACAGATTGAAAGAAAAGTGGCTTTAAAGGCAGAATCATGGAAGCTAAGGTCTGGAGCCAGGAAATCTTTGACCATAAGAGTGGGCCTACCCATACATGCAGAAAGGGTGAGTTTGCTCTGGAGGTAGAGGTTCGGCCTTTGTCCTTATGTTCAGGAAGAATTTTGCCACCTTAGGCTTCAGAGAGGGTAGAATACATTCCCTAGGGATTGGGGAATAATTGGCTGCTACCCCACTGTTCTCAAGGGGTGGAATGTGCCCTGGAGATGGCAGAAGGTCCAGGTGCCACTGAGATGCTTGAAGAGGGAGTGGCCTAAAACAAGGTGGTTTTAACCAATGTTTGAATATGTTTGAATGCTTAACCCAGTGTTGGAAGAGAGCAGGACCATTTCAGCCATTGGAAAGGATGGTACTACTTCTTTCTCATTCAAACTCTGAGGATAAAGCATATTTCTGCGGATGGCTCTCAGACTTTGAAATCTAATGGAGTATGCCATGCAGGTTTTCAGAATTGTTTATATCTGGTAACCCCTGTTTTCCTTCCAATTTCTTCCTATGGCAATGGGAATGTTTATCATCTGACTGTCTCTTTTGTATAGTGGAAGCAGGTAACTTACTCTGAGTTTCACAGGCTTACAGGCAAAGGAGAATTTTGCCTTAGGACAGATAATTTCAGCTGATTTTGATGAGGTTTTGTACAGTTTTGACTTATAATTGTATTGTTACTGAAATGTTTTAATGCTTTTGTGAAATTGTGATGGAATGAATGTATTTTTTATGTGAAATGAACATATCTTCCGGGGGTCCAGGGGGTCAAATGTCCTGATTTGAAGCTGTTATGTAGCCTAGAAAAGCCATGTTATTTTAGTCCAATCTGTTATTTGCTTGGAACTTTTTGATATGTTTCCATGGGGATGTGACTGACCCACTTTGTGGGTGGGAGCTTTTGATTAGGTTGTTTTCGTAGAGATGTGACCCCACCCATTCAAGGTGGGCCTTAATCCTTTTACTGGAGTCCTCTATGAAGAAAATAAAAGGCAGAAAACAGAGAGAGAGCTCAGTGCTGACACTGAGGATAGAGAGATGAAACTAATAGATACAGATATTTGGAGATGCTGAGCTAAGAGATGAAACCCAGAATTTGCCCTGGAGAAGCTAAGTGAGGACCCAGAGACACCTAGAGAGAAATCTGTTGGAGAAGGACCCCTAGACACCAGCCGTGTGCCTGCTGAGCTGATGGAGGTGTTCCAGATTTCAGTGGCCTTTATTCAAAGTTAAGATATCTTTCTCTGGATGCCTTAATTTAGACATTTTCACACCCTTATAACAGCAAATTTGTAACCTAATAAATCCCCCTTGAAAAAGCCAATTCATTTCTGGTATATTGCATTTCAGAAGCATTTAAAAGCCCAAACACCATCCAAAGTATACAATCAATAGGCTCACAGTTTTAACCCATAGTTGTGCATTTGTCACCAAAATTAATTTTAGAACATTTTCAAAAAAAAAAAAAAGAGAGAAACCCCAAAATGTCCCACACCCACACTACCCCATCATTGAACCCTAGCATCGGTGTGGTACATTTGTTACTGTTGATGAAAGAATAGTAAGATACTACTGTTAAGTATAGTCCATAGTTTTCAATAGGCAAGTTTTTTCCAATATACCACTCTATTATTAACTCCTTGTAACAGTGATGTACATTTGTTCTAGTTTGTGAAAGAACTTTTTATCCTTTAAGGTATCTTTACCTTTTATAAGGCTGGTAAGTTTTCCCCATAATATCTTCAACTAATCATCCTAGTCCTTTACTCTTCTCTTCTCTTGTGGGTCATAGATGAATCTTACATTTGTGCTCATCATTTTATCCATCATTTCTCTGAGATCCCATTCAAATTTTTCCTTTTTTTTTTTGCCATTTGCTCTTTTGTGTGTTTGAAATCAATTGTCCTATCCTCTAGTTCATTTATTCTTTCATCTTTCTCTTCACATCTGCTGTTGTGTGTCTCTAGTACATTTTTTATTTGGTCTACAGCATCTTTAATCTTTGTGATATCTTCTATTTTTCTGTGTATTCTCTTAAATTCTTTATGGTCTTCTGGTGTCTTCTTGATATCCTTTATGTCATTAGCCAACCCTTTGATTTTATTTGAGTTATATAAACATGTTTGATCAGTTGTTCCAGAGTCTGTATCTTTGTTTTTTTAAATTTGGTTGTTAGGCTGGGCTGTATCTGTCTGCATCTTCATATGCTTTGTGGTTTTCTGTTGCCTTTGAGGCATATAATTATCTTGAGAGGGTTACTTTGTAAGTTGATTTCCTTCAGTAGTGTAAAGTTTTGTTTTTGCTGGACCGATGTGGGGCATGGGGCGGTGCATAGCAGTATAGTGATGTGTTGTGGTGCAGGGAGAGGCGTGGGTCTGGAGCGCTGTGCTGGTATTTGGGAGCATGGGGTGCAGGGTTGTGGGAGGACAGTGCCTGGACTGTGGGGGTAGCATGCGGCTTGAGCAGGTCTTGAAACACAGGAGTACGGCGTGACCTGGGGGATACAGAGGCAGGGTATGGTAGGAGGCAGATTGGAGGGCTTATGCAGATGTGTGGCAGCTGGTGTGTGGGCAGGTTGTGAGCGGGTATGAGGGGATCGTGGGTATCAGGGTGTGGGTTTGTGACTCAGGGTGGGTGGGTTGCAGATGCGTACTTGAGTAGTGGGAGGAGGTCAAGGGGAACTGGGATGTGGATGTACATGTGCAGAGGGCTGAGGCTGTGTGACACGGATGTGCACGTGAGTACCTGCGAGGTGGAGGGGGAGGGGTGTTTGTGCCCGTGTGCAGGGCAAGGGTGTGCTTCCATGTTGTAGGGGTCAAGGGGTCAGGGCACACTGTAAAGGTGCTGGGGTGGGCTGAATGTGTGTATGCATGTACACAGATCTGGGGTGTGGTGGCCCTGATGTACATGTGCACAGAGCTCAAGTGATTCATGGCAAAGTTGAGCATCTTGGGCTGGGGACACGTGTGGCCTGGATGTATGGGTGAACGCTTGCCCAGAGTTGTGTGGGTGGCATGAGTGTGTGCATGTGTGGGGGGCAGTAGAAGCGGGGTGGAGGGTTGAGGGGTTGGGGCATGGTTGCTTCGGTGTCAGGACTGGCCGGGTGCGGTTATGCATTTGTTTGGATCTTAGGGTGCGGGACCCTGGTGTGTGCATGCGCAGATCTCAGAGGTAGCAGGCAGAGATGCACAGGTGGGGTCGGTTGGGTCAGGGTTGCTTGGAGTGCTGGGGGCGGGGCTTGGGTACATGGGCCGGGTGGGAGGGTAGGGTCAGGGTTCATGTGCTCGGGAGGGGCACGCTTCAGGAACGTGGCTTTGCTTACTTCCTTGGCTCATATCCCTGACTGTGTACTCCTGAGCTCTTTGGGACTGTGTTTGGAAAGGGGCTTGTTAGGTCGTTTGCATTAGCTTGATCGTCTTTGTTTCTCTGCATCTCAGCTCCTCAGATTTTGCAACCAGAGCCTCCCTATTGGGTGTAGAAATTATAGGCTGGACTCGCTAACCCAGTGGTTTTTTTTATGTCACTTCTCTAGCTGTTCCTTGAAGCAGGGCTGAACCAGACCTATTTTATTCTGCCATCTTCCTGGAAGCCCAAAAGTTTTGATATATTGTATTCTGGTTTTCATTCATCTTGAGATGTTTACTGATTTCTCTTGCAATTTCTTCTTCCACCCACTGATTTGGGTTTTTCCATTTATTTGTGAAGTTTTCAGTTCCCCTGCTATTATTGTTTTCCTGCTTCATTACATTATGATGAGAGAAAGTGCTGTGTATAATTTCAGTCTTGTTGACTTTATTAAGTCCTGTTTTGTGTCCCAGCATGTGGTCTATACTGGAGAATATTCCATGAGCATTTGAGAAAGTATGTATATCCTGCTGTTTTGGGGTTCAGTGTTCTGTGTATATCTGCTAGATCTAGTTCATTTATCATACTTTTTAAGTTCTCTGTTTCCTTATTGTTCCTCTGTTTAGATGTTCTATCTATTGAAGAGAGGGTGCATTAAAGTTTCCCCCTATTATTATAGAGGTGTCTCTACTCCCTTGTGTTTTGCCAGTGTTTGCCTCATGTACTTTGGGGCACCCTGGTTAGGTACTTAGATATTTATAATTGTTATTTTTCTCGGTAAGTTGCCACTTTTACTAATATATAATGTCCTTCTTTTTCTCTTATAACATTTTTGCATTTAAAGTCTATTTTTTCTGATACTAGTATGGCTACCCTAGCTTTTTTTGGTTACTGCCTGTGTGGAATATCTTTTTCCATCCTTACATTTTCAACCTATTTGTATCTTTGCATCTGTAATGAGTATCTTGTAAATAACACAGATGGATAATATTTTAAAATTTATTTTGCCAATCTGTACCTTTGATTGGGGAGTTTAACCCATTAACATTCAATGTTATTACTGTAAAGTTAATACTTACTTCAGTCATTTTATCCTTTGGCTTACATTTGTCATATGTATTTTTTCTGTTTTTTTATCCTTTTGGTTACTGTTATTGATAATCTTCATTTCCACACACTCTTCCAAGACTCTCTGTCCTGTCTTTTCTTTGCAGCCTCCAGAGCTCTCTTTAGTTTTTCTTGTAGGTGAGGACTCTTAAAACTCTCTCAGCTTCTATTAATCTTTGAATATTTTTAACTCCTCCTCATTTTTAAGGGCCAGCATTGCCAGATAAAGAGTTCTTGGTTGGCACTGTTTCTTTATATCAATCACTGCCTTCTCACCTCCATGCTTTCTAATGAAAAATTGGAACTTGGTCTTATTTAGCTTCCCTTATATGAATGACTTTTCTCTTGCTGCTTTCAGAATTCTCTTTCTCTTTGGCATTTGTATGATTAGTATGTGTTTTGGAGTGGGTCTATTTAGATTTATTCTATTTGTAGTACATTGGCCTTCTTGGATTTGCTTATATACGTCTTTTATAAGGGTTGTGAAATTTTCAGCCCTTATTCCTCAAATATTTTTTCTGGCCCTTTCCCTTCTCTTCTTCTTGTACACCCATGATACAAATATTTTTGTGCTTTGTGTTAGTCATTTCCCTGAGACCCTGTTCAATTTTTTCCATTCTTTTCTCCATCTGTTTTATTGTCTGTTTGAATTCAGATGCTCCATCATTTCCCTTGTTGGTCTTTTCTTCTGCCTCTTCAGAACTGCTGTTGTGTATCTCTAGTATTTTTAATTTCATCTATTGTGCCTTTCATTTCCATAAGATCTATTATTTTTCTTTGTATGCTTTCAAATTATTTATGATCCTCCGGTTTCTTCTTAATATCCTTTATCTCTTGAGCCATCTCGATGAATTGATTTAGATATTTTGAAGATCTTTGATTAATAGTTCCAAATTCTGTATCTTTTCTAACTTTTCAATTTGTTCTTTTGAATGGGCCATATCTTCCCAAGTATTCGTACGCCTTGGATTTTTTGCTCATATGTGGTCATCTGATTATTTTGATGGGTTTATTCTGAAGGTGAATTTTTCTGTCCTGTTTAGGATTTTATTGTTGATTGGGTTTGTAGTAAGATTCTTCTTTGATAGTTAATTTGTCAGTATTTCCCAGCTAAAACAGGTCCAGGCATCTGTGCTAGAGGTGTAGACCATATCCTTAGGGTCCTGAGGGAGGGTCTGGAAAAGCTCCAATAAGACACCCCCCCCCGCCCCGTATTTTTTCCTTTCATGTCACAAAGGCTGCACTTGTAAGTTTGCTCAGCAGATGGTGCCCTTTGACTGCCTGTTCTCCTCAGTCCTCCAAGGCAGGCTGTTATTGCTTTTTGCCAGTTTCACCCTGATGTTGTTGAAAGAGTGGTGCCCA
>PVIY010002353.1:45019-129356 GCA_004026745.1 Myrmecophaga tridactyla | reverse complement strand
GTGCACGGACAAGGACGTTCAACGTAGCATATCTTGGGCTGGCAAAAAAATTTAAAAAGACAAACATTTTGGTGGTGAATTCTCACTTGGGAATGGTATACGATGCAGGAAGAGATAAGTGTCATGTCTTTGTACTGGAGAGGAAAGATCCTCAAAATACATTTCTAGCTGGAAAAAAAAGGATGGAAAGAAAATGTTCAGTATGAGTCAACTTCTGGAAAAATCAGATAGCCACATTTTTGTATCCAAAATATTTGTAAAATGCACAGAACCAATCAAGCAGGACAGACATCGAAACGTAATAGTGGATGCCATAGACTATAGGTTTGAGACTCCAGGTTTTTGTTTTCTGGAGTAAAATACCTAACCTTTTTTTTTTTTTTTAGCTCTTACCTATGTTGAGCCACTAAGTGCTTTCTATGTGTTAACTAGTTTAATCCTCACAGCTACCCAGTGAGATAATACCACCATCATTCCATTTTATGTGTGGGAAACTGGAGCCCAGATTGGTTAAGTACCTTGCCCAAGGTTGCAGAGCTGGAATTGGAATCCCCAATCCTGGCCCCAGAGCTGTGGCTCCTAACCACTCCCTCTCCTGCTTCTCTCTCCAAATGTCATGTATGCTGACATGGGTGCAGGGAAGTGTAGGGAGGAAACCTAAGGCTGCCCAATGTGAAGTCTAATGGGCTGTTCTTTCTGTGGTTAAGTTTGAACAGATTCCTGGGGCCACCTGACATGTAGAAGGCTCAGTAAATATTTTGTTGAATGAATGAGTGAATGCATGGGTAAATGAATGAATGAAAGATCAGGGAGAGGTTATAAAGACAACAGAACATGTGGTCTCAAGGAACTTGTCTTGAAGTCTTAGGGACAGGATGTGCATTTGTGACACACAAGCCTGTCATACAGATGGCAACAAAATATACATATATGTGCCGGGTGCTTCTGGAAGGAGAGCATCACTCACAATCTAGGGAGGCTTCCTGGAGGTGGTGGGTCAGAAGCTGAATGGAGAGGGCAGGTGTTCTAGTTTGCTAGCTGCCGGAATGCAATATACCAGGAACAGAATGGCTTTTTAAAAGGGAAATTTAATAACTTGCTAGTGTACAGTTCTAAGGCCAAGAAAATATCCCAGTTAGAACAAGTCTATAGAAATGTCCAATCAAAAGCATCCAGGGAAAGATACCATGGTTCAAGGAGGCCGATGAAGTTCAGGGTTTCTCTCTCAAGTGAGAAGGCACATGGTGAACACAGTCACGTTTCTCTCTTGGATGGAAGGCCACATGGCGAGCACGGCGTCATCTGCTAGCTGTCTCTCCTGGCTGTCTTCTCCTGTTTTATGAAGCTCCCTGGGAGGCATTTTCCTTCTTCATCTCCAAAGGTTGCTTGCTTGTGGGCTTTCTGCTTCTCGTGGCTATGTCGTTTTTCTCTGCTCTCTCTGAATCTCTCCCATTCTCCAAAATGTTTCCTCTTTTATAGGACTTCAGAAACTAATCAAGACCCACCCAAATGGGTGGAGACATGTCGTCACGTAATCCAGTTTAACAGCCACTCTTGATTAAATCACATCTCCAGGGAGATGATCTGATTACAGTTTAATAGGGATTATTCTGCCTTTATGAAATGTGATTTTGATTAAAACATGGCTTTTCTAGGGTACATACATCCTTTCAAACCAGCACAGCAGGATAGATATAAAAAGTATGGATTAAAGGAAAGGACATTTCTGAAGAGGAGAAAGATTGGGGAGCTGGTACTGACTAGGGTTCCTTGTTTTTGTGTCTGTGAAGATTACAGGTTAGAGAATTTCTATAGCTTGTTTTGCAGAGAAGGAGCTGACAGACTTAGTACCTCCCTGTGCCAGGTAAATATATATATATATAGAGAGAGTGGGGGCAGTTTACCTTATTTTAATCCTTACCTTATTTTAACGTTGCATACTAAATGCAGAAGCAGGCATTAGAAGGTAATTTGCTCTGTGTCACACAGCAAGTCAACAGCTAAGCCAGGTTGGGGGTCCATTTTGTCTGAACACAAAGCCCCAGCTAGGCAAAGTGGGGTCAGGAAGAGCAGGGCGCAGCTTCTTTTCCTCTTTCCCTGGGGCTGCAGCTCACTCACCTGGGCCTTTGGCCAGCTCTCCTCCCTGAGATTGCATATCTCTGTTCCCAAGAAGAGAAAATCT
Source organism: Myrmecophaga tridactyla (assembly GCA_004026745.1). Classification (NCBI taxonomy): domain Eukaryota; kingdom Metazoa; phylum Chordata; class Mammalia; order Pilosa; family Myrmecophagidae; genus Myrmecophaga; species Myrmecophaga tridactyla. The sequence continues at coordinate 127,174 of PVIY010002353.1, read as the reverse complement.
CGGCCCTCTGTACCCTGAAATAAGCCTGGACGACTCACCAGCCTCCCCCTGTTTCACACCATTACACATCCTTACCTGGGACTTTTCCAGAACACTTCTTTTGTCCCCGCATCCCCCTAACCATAGTCTGGTGACCTTGAGACCTTGTGGGCATCCCATGCCTCCACTTTGGTGCAGCAGTTGGAACACGGGGCGTGCGTGTGTGTGTGCTGAGTTAACACGCTCTGCCTTGCACCGTGGCCCTCTCACGATGATTTCAAAGGCCCCTGCTAAGCAGAGAATCGTGCCAGCCTGGTCTGTGATTTGGGGGTTTTGGAGTCTGCTCTAAAGAGCTGAGTGAGACAAATCTGCCTCCTGAGAGCATTAATCCAAGTAGCAAGTTATTAAGGTTGAAAACATCACATATAATTTACATTTACATAATCATAGCTTTCTGCCTGAATAGTCTGAGCCATGCCATCTGCCGGGTCGGATTGAGGTTTCTATATGATCTGACTTGGCAGAATATAGACGAGCCCCTTGGTGAAGTTCCATCAATAAACATGTGGTAACAAGCCTGGGAGCCTAGTGCTCTGATGTCCACCCTTCCTAAATGTTGCCTTTTTTCTTTTTAGTCATAGTTCATTGAATTCTTAAGTGAAAAGCTCTGTGCCATGAGGGCTCCTCTACCTAAAGGGAGAGTGAAATTACCGTCTTTGTTTTGCAGGAGGGGTAACAGAACAGAGAGGTTTGGTAACTTGTGGCAGGTGGCACAGCTAAAAAGCAATTGATTCAGGAGACTGATTGATTCTGCAGGGTTATCATGTAGGAGAGGGATGTGGTTGACGGAAAGTGACTAAGAGGCACAGTTGCCTTAACCTGGGTATTGGATGTGACTTACACTGCAGATAGCTGTCTGTAAAGAGCAGGGACCCCCGGCCCTTGGGTCTCTGTGACGATCTCCTGCTGCCCACGAAAGGAGCCAGGTTGGGGTGTGTATTGCACAGCTTCTGAGATGCTCCATCTGCCTTTCTGGAGTTTTTCTTAAACCCTCTTGGCATCTCCCCACTGATAAGGAACCTTAGAGCCTACAGGTTCGAGGACCTGAAAACCACCCCAAGACAGTCCAGAGCACTTGCTCCTTGAGTAGGGGAAACTGAGGATGGCTTCCCGAACCCAGACATCGGGCACCTGGTGGGCCCAGGCCTCTGATTTGCCTGGAGACTACGCCTATGTGTCCCAGAGCTCCTGATGTCTCCACGGCGTGACCCATGAACACATGCGAGTAAATACGGCTGTTCCTTGTAAATGCAGCTGAGAACCAGAGAGACGAAGAAGTTTAACTTGGGGCGGGACCTTGACAGTCAGGGAGTCCAGACTGCACAGTGCCTGAGGGCAAAACTGAGGCTCAGCAAGGGGGAGGCCACCCAGCAAGCCAGTGATCTCTTCTCAGAGACCAGAACTCTTTCTAGTTCTTTCTAGTGACCCCAGATGGCCCGAGTCTCAGAGGTCAAGGTAGCAGTGCTGAGTGAGAGTCCGCATCTGGTGGCCTGGTTACGGCGGGGGGAGAAGTAAGCAGTATAGATGTCTTGAGTTATTAACTCCTCTGCCTAATGCTACCTTTTAAAATATAATAATATTATACATTTTATATTAAAAAAAAATAATGCGGACTTATTAGACTATCCCTTTCTCTTTTTTAGTTAAATGAAAGAGCAGGGATGGAGCCATTCCTGCAGAATTCCGATGGTTCCTGCACCTGAACTATGCTTTGAGAGGCTGCTTAGATGTTGGAAATGCTGTCTCAAAATCTTGTTTTCTTCGGTTTTGCCAGAAAAATAACAAAGGAGGCAGCAGAGGATGTTCTTGTTCTCCAAAACCCACTGAAGCTCACATTTACCTCCCAGAGCAGCGCCAATGTCAGAGGTTCTAGAATGTTCTAACCTTGCTTTGAAAGGTTGTCAGATTTTCTGGTCCCCACACCCTTGTGATGAGGAAACTGAGCTGCAGAAAGGGGAAGGGGCTTGCCCAGGGCTGGCCTTCTATGTCCTAGGCTGTGCCTCTTGTGTCTGTTACATATCTATCCTTCCCATCTCTGGTTTCCGGGTCCCAATCTATAAAAGGTTGGGGGCAGTGGCATGTGGGAGACTCAGTGACTGCCCAGGCCTCTCCAGCACTCGCTCTCTGTGGTATTCTCATCAAAGGCATTGACCTCTTGTCGGTCCTCAAGGTTGCTGCTTGCTATTTACAGAACTGGCCGAGAGAATTCTACTCTTGTTGGCAATAAAGAATATAAATGATGTTCTGTGTACTTTTTTATTCTCTCACCCCCCCTTCTGCAATTGTTTGGACGATGACTTTCTACACTGTGGTTTCCCTTCTTGAGGCAGACGTTCCGGGGATGCAGTGGCGGGAGTGGGCGCTGCTGTTTGTTGAGCACCTACTGTGTGCAGAGGCCCAGAGGCCTTTGTGCCTCACACGGTCTCTTCTGTTTCATACCACCCCTCTACCCGTTGCACGCCTGCTGCTCTGAGAGGAGGAGCAATGGCTCAAGGACACTTAGCTAATAAGTGGCAGAAGTGTGGCTGAAATCCAGTTCTGCCTGATTCCAAAACCTATGTTCTTTCTGCTTTCATTCCTCTGCTCCTAACTTTGATGGAGCCTTCCAGATCAGTTGTGTGAGGTGGCTGCAGGGACAATGCCTGTGGATGTTTATTCTTTGGGGACAGTATTTATTTCCTCACCCAATCAGGTCTGCCTGTCTTTTCTGAGGACCTGCTATGTGCTAGGCAAATCCTTGACTCTCTCCAGGCTGCAAGCATCACGAGGACATGCCCTCTTTGCCCTCTCCAGGCCTGGCACCTCGTAGGTCCTCGATACATCTTGGTTGAACGAATAGTGGGGAGCTCTGCCCCACAGGAGCTCAGGGGCTGTCAAATGAGAGAGCCGAGAAGCAGGTGGGCAGCCTGGCACAGTGCCCGGGATGGTGAGCTCTGCAGTCACCGAGGAGGGAACAGTGAGCAGGAAATCATTGCAGAGGGCCTGGCCGTGGGGGCTCCCCTGCCCCTGGGACCCGCTTTCCACTTTGCTCAGTAGAAGCCCCTTGGTTCCAGGTTTCCTTCATCTTGTCTTCCGGACTTAACAGAGATTTCATTTTCCCGACCGTTCTGTCAGGGGAGCTCCAGGGAGTGCTAAAAGACACCCTAAATCTTTCCCTTCTCAACTTAACAAAAACCTTTTTTAAAACCAGAATTTAGGAGAGTGGCTGTCCTCTTCTTATCCCTCCCTTGGGAATTGGCATTTGGCGGTAGAATTAAGGTCCAGGCACCTCCCGGCCCACCTCTTCCTTCTGTGTAGTGTGCAGATGTCAGGGCGTCTGGACCCGTGGCGAGGCCGCCTCTTCACTTGGGCCCAGCCGGGGAACCTGCTGTCTTCGGAAGCTCAGCCCTTGGTCTGTTTTGCCTGTTGAGGTCAGGGGAGGTCAGGGGAAGCAATTGTGTGGTGATTCGGAGTAGCCAGAGAGCTAAATGCGCCTCCCCCTCCACCTTTTAAAGAATATTACTTTTTCTTTGGTAATGAAAGCCATATACCCTCACTGTGGAACATTTGGAAAATATCGAGAAATAGGAAGAGCCAAATAATAATCAGCTGTAATCCTCCCAGCCAGGGAGAAGCACTGCTGGCATCTTAGCATATTACTTCTCAGTTTTTTATTTCCTGTGTGATTTCCTCTTAACATAACTGAAACCATGCTGTAGACATGATTTATATCCTTTTTGCCCCCACTTAACATTCAAATAGATCTGTATTTCCATGGCATTGCAAACTCTTTGTAAATATGATTTTTAGCAGCAGCATAAAAATTTTAGTATGTGCAGATACCATCACTTATTCCAGCAGACCCCAGTCCTGGGCATGTCTGTTTATTCTGGTGCTAAAGGCACCTGTTTTCTGGAAGGCACGCCTGTCTTTCATCTACAGGTGCATCAGGAGAAAGTAATATGGTAGATCTCAGTTTACCCCCCACCTTTCCTCCGGGCATGGAGCTCAGGCTTAACTGCTCCTTGTGCTTGTTCCATTCCCCCAGACGGAAAATGTAGAATAAAGGTCGCATCTACACTTGACATTCATCCCTAAGGGAAAGGAACTGCTGACTTGCACGTGGGCAGGTGATTTCCCCCCAGCTTCTTCATCTGAATAATAGGATCTTTTCCCCACGGGATTGGATTCCATGAACTAGTGCATCAGAGGTGCAAAGCAGAGCGCCTGGCTCCTACAGGCCCTTTTTAAGTGTTAAGCTGGTGTTATGTCAACATCTTTATATCTTCACCCTCTGGTCTGGTATTGTGTCGACATCCCCAAGACCACCCGCATGAGTCAGTGATTCTTTGGACGAACTCCCAGGACTCAACATCTAGTCATACTCACAGCTAAGATTTATTATGGTGAAAGGATACAAAGCAAAACCAGCAAAGGGAAAAGACGCCTGCAGGGAAGGAAGCCCGGAGGAAAGCAGGTGCCAGCTTCCAGGGCGCTCTCCTTGCAGAGTCGCGCAGGACGCCCCTCATTCGTCCAGTGAGGGGTGACCACACGAGTTGTCCACTGGGGCAGCTCATTAGACTCGGTACCCAAGATTTTTATGGGGTTGGTCACAAAGACACCCTCTGCCTCTCACACACAGAGATTCCAGCTGCCCAGAAGGAAAACAGGTGCCAAGCATAAGCCATGTCGTTTGCATACATAATCCAGGAACCGTGAGCCACCCAGTTAGGGAATGACGGAACCCTCCCCAAATCAAGTTCCCAGACACCAGCCAATGGCCAGCCTTGAGAGCAGCCTTTTAAGGCTATGTTCACTTTCTTTCTGCACAAGTATCCAAAGAGATGATATTTCACGCGTTTGAGCCATTTCACGATATGGGTGGAACAGATGTCCCCGTTTCTGGAGGACGAAACCAAGGGCTGGAAAAGATGCCGCCAGGCGAGGGGTCTCGAGAGGAAGTAGGGTTCTGGGTGGCAGGAGGGTATCCCCCAGCCCTTAGCCCTCACCCCATCCCCTGCTAATCATGTGTCCCTCTCTCTAGGCTCTGAAGGGTTCCAAGAAGCTGGTGCTGTCCGTGTACTCAGCGGGACGCGTCCCTGGGGGCTATGTAACCAACCACATCTACACCTGGGTGGACCCGCAGGGCCGCAGCGCCTCCCCGCCCCACGGCGGCTCCCTGGGGCAGCGTGAGGGGGACGGGAGGAGCGGCCTGCACCTCCTGCAAGATGGGGATGAGAAAAAGGTGAGCTGCCGGGCCTCGGCCGACCTGGGACAGGGGAGCTGCATAGAAACCAGAAGAAGGGGCTGCATCCTGGTGGGGCTCTCTGGGCTTCTCTCCCTCCAGTGCCTAGGAAGGGTTTTGTTTTGCTTTACTTTTTTAGTTGAAGTGAAATTTTAGAGTGAAACTGTCCAGTGACATTTAGTGAATTCACACTATTATGCAACCACCATCTCCTTCTAGTTCCAAAACATTCCATCACCCCAAAAGGAAACCCAGTACCCGTTAATAGGTGCCCCCCCATCTCTCTCTCTCAGCAGCCCCTGGCAGCCTATCTGCATTCTGTCTCTGTGGCGTTGTCCGCTCCGAATACTTCATTTAAATGGAATTAAATCATTTGTGGCCCTTCATGTCTGGCTTTTTTCACTCAGCATCATGTTTTCAAAGTTCATTCATGTTGTAACATGTATGAGAATTTCATTCCTTTTTGTGGCCGCATAATATTTCACTTTATAGATATGCCACATGTTATTTATCCATTTACCTGTTGATGGACATTTGGCTGATTTCCATTTTTTAGCTGTTGTGAATAGTGATGCTGTGAACATTTGTTCCCAGATATTTGGGTTTTTTTGTTTGTTTGTTTTATATACATGGGCAGGCACTGGGAATCAAACCTGAGTGTCTGGTATGGCAGGCGGAGAACTCTGCCATTGAGTCACCGTTGCCCCAAATATTTGTTTTGAGTCCTGTTTTCAATTCTTTGGGATATAGACCTAGGAGTGAAATTGCAGGGTGTTTTGATTTCTTTTGTTTCTCATTTGGACAGTGTATATTATGATATAGGCTAAGCTGCTGCAATTAAAAAAAACCCAAATACTGTAACTTTAATCAGCTAGGTTATTTCCGCCCCCCGCAGTCCCCCCACCCCCCACAGCAAACTAAAAGGGGGTGGTGGGGGCTGGTGGGACCACTTTACTTCACATGTTATTCTGCAGTCCAGATTCCCTCTGTTGTCTTGCTCCACCAGCCTCTGAAGTATTGCCTTCTTCTGCATGGTTGAAGCTAAGCCACGCCAGGTCCCCATTCTAGCCCCTGGAAGTGGGAAAGAGAGAAAGCTCAAGGCTGCTCTTTAAATTAGAGATGATTTCTTTCCTGCTGGTCCAGACTCAGACACATGACCACACGCAGCTGCCAGGACTCCTGGTATTACAGGGCTTGGGTTGTAAGCAACAGAAACCAACCCTGGCCAACTTCTAATTTAGAAATTAATGATAGGGGGTTGGTGTCCCAGAATTTGAAGTACAGCCTCCAGGAGGAAAGGGATCCCCTCCATTTCTGCCCTTTGAGTCCTTCCCCTCACCATACATATTCCAGGAGGGAGCACCTGGCTGGCTGGTGAGATGGACTAGGCACTTTGAGTGACAAACCCATCAAGACTATAGACAGTGGGGGAGGGGTAGTTGCTCAAAGCATCACTGGGGTGCTTTAACCTAAAGAAGGGGGACAGGGATGCTAGGCAGGCAAAATGAACAGATGCCCTTTTTAGAGTCCCCCAAGACCTTGACTGTTCTTTTAAAAAACAGGCTCAGAAGTGATCTCCGTGATGCTGAGACTTTTGTTCCAGCCATTGTTTGCACGGGGCCCCGTCATTGCTCCTGGGACCTGGAATGTAACTCCTGTGAGCAGCTGCCTGGTGTTTTGGGATCTTGACACCAGTTAGGAGGCCACACAGCTTGGAACTACGAGCCCAAACGCCTTCTCTCTGGAGACTCTCTCTGCTCTCCTTTCCCTTTCGATAAAATCACAACATTTATTTAATGTATTTTTGTGTTCTTTGCGCAAACGTCAATACGGGGGACATGGCAGCGATCACAGCGGCTTCTGCTCCAGGCAGGAGGCAGCAGCCTGGCTGCTTGGTATGCAGCCAGCAACCCACCCGAGCTTCACAAGGCTGCCAGGGCTGAGCTGGGAGCAGGGGAGGGCTTGAACCCATGTCCACACCAGGGAATGCTGCTTCCTGGCAGCCTGGAGGAGAACAGAGAGGAGACAGGGTTTCTTGTGGCATTAAGTCACTTTTAAGGCCAGCCTTCAAGCATTGGGCAGAGAACTTGCTTTATTTTCCCCTCGATCCCCTTCCCTGCCGGGCACGATGCTTAGGGTGGTAGTTTTCATTGTGGTCCAGGCAGTGTGCGGTCCCGGGGCTCTTGGCAGCCCCTGACTCCCCACAGCTGCTTATGGGGTCAGTTCCATTATCCCCTTGAACAGATGAGGAGTTGAGACTCAGAGAGTGCTGCAGCAACTAGGACCCATTCACCTCCGGTGTGCCTGACACTGTTACAGGAGGTGGGAATTCAGTAGAGGACAAGAGATGATGAGGCCCTGCTCTGGGGAAGGTTCTGGTGAGCTTGGAAACAATAACCCAGTAATGAACGAGGTAATGAAAATGGTGAAAGTTTTTGGAGGATGGAAGGAAAGTCAAGAGAGGAGGGAATAGAGAGTGATGGGGAAGGAGGGGCTGCTTTGGATGAGGTGGTCAGCAAGGGTCTTCCTGAGTTGCTGGCTTCTGAGCTGAGACATAGAGGACGAGAAGGTGCTGCCATGCACAGTTCTGTGCTGAAAGTTCCAGGCAGAGAGGATAGAGTGTGCAAGGTCCTGAGATGAGAACAGTCTGGTGTCTTTGAGGTTAGAGAGAAGGTCCCTGAGGCTGGGATTTAGTGGGTGGAGGGTGGTGGAAGATAAGGTGCCCTCTCAGCATCTTGGAATAATATATGTAAGAATGCAGAAGGTGGAGGCTGAGAGAAGCACAGGAGACAGGAGATGCCTCAGACCCAATTGCAGAGAGGCCTTCACACATTTTCCAAGTTCAGATTGAAGCTTCTACCTGCCTCCCTGGTCCCCCCTTCCTAATGCAATGTAGAAACCCCCATTTCCCTACTGGGGAAACGTAGGGGGTAAATGTCCCTGGAACCCCAGTTTGCTACTGCCTCCCTTGGCCTGGGTCCTGGGGGGCTCTGATTCTCTCCTCCCCAGCAGTCTGGTCTCTCCTGTTAATTTCCTAGAGAGCTACAACCAGACTCCTGGACTTCCCGTGCCAAACATCAAAAGCCCTAAACACAGCCTCCGAGACACACTTTCTGGGGAAATGTGCTTTCAGGGTAAGAATGACGTAAAACTCACACACGTGGCAAAATTATCCTTGCGAGGTGCAGTGGCAGAGTTCTCGCCTGCCATTCCGGAGACCTGGGTTCGATTCCTGGTGCCTGCCCATGCGAAAAAAAAAAAAAGGAAACCATTTAGCAGATGTCACCATGTGCCTTCCCAGCTGACAGAGGTGTTCAGACCCGTTAGCCTTTCTTGAATCAAGTTATCTTCTCTGAATGCCTTAGTTTGGACATGTTTATAGCCTTAGAACTGTAAACTTGCAAATTAATAAATTCCCTTTTTAAAAGCCAAAAAAAAAAGAAACAAAAAACCTTGCAAACCCTCTAAGCAGCCCACCAAAGCTGGTTCTGATTTTGCATCCTCTTCTCAGTAATGCTTTTCCCCACACTGAAGTGCGAGAACCTTCACACGAGGCCAGAGGAAGGACATGTGGAGCTCTAGGAATCAAGCCTGTCTTTTCTGGAGTCCCCTCCCCATCCTCAGAGGCTAGCATGAACAGGGCACAGAACTCTCCATTGTTCTGGCTTCCCTCTGAGGTTACTCCATTTTGTGCTAACCATCAGCCTCTATAACTGTAATACATTAGAATTGACTTGTCGTGGAGAGGAAATGGGATCTCACCAGTGTGGCAGAGGTGTTAGAACTTGGGAGCCATGCTGCCTGGGTTCAATCCTGGCTCCATCACTCGCAGCTGTGTGACTTTGGACATGCTACATAATATCTCTGTTCCTTGGTTTCTTCCTCTGTGCAAATGGAGACAATAGTAGGGCCTATTCCACCCACCCTTGTGTAAGCTCCATTGCGACAAAGGTCTTGGTTCTGTGCCCTGGGACATGTAGGGTACCTGGATCCGTGTCTGGCACAGCATAGATACTCCGTGTATGTTTCATGAATGAATGAATTAAAATGGAAACACCTTTCCATGGGCCTGGCACATGCTAGGATTCGATAAATGTGTGCAGGGTTTGAACAAAAGTCCTATGTAATCAATGCATGGACACACTGTTTTTTCCAAAGATGCAGAAAAGGGCATGCGACCTGCTTCCTAAGTTGGCATCTTTTGTTGTAGCCTCTAAACAGCTGCCACCCTCCAGGCAGGAGACAAGACACGTTCTTCATCTCTCCCACCTCTGCTTCATCCACAGGGAGCTGATACTCTTCTAAGTGAGCAGATGCCAGACCTTAGATTGTAGATTGCCAGCTCGAGAGACCGGGGAAGGCTTCATGGAGGAGGCACAGTTTGGCAGGGAGAGGCAGTGCAGATAGAGGGAACAGCATGATAGTGGCACAGAGGTTAGAGAGAGCAAGAAGGGTCTCAGAAACCGAAGTGGTTTAGTGTAATTTTGAAACAGGTTGGAACAGGAGAATGGGGCAGCTCTTGTAGGGTCGCACTGCCAGTGTGTGTGTGTGTGTGTGTGTGTGTGTGCTTTCTTGTAGATAGCAAGCACTTGTTGGGCATTTTATTGGCTGGTGGGGGAAGAAAGGGCAAAATTGATTCCAGACATGCAAAGGCCTTCAGCAAGATCATGAAAAGAAGGGATGCAAAGCTCATTTTCAAAAGGGAGAGTGGTCAGGTGAAACCAAAAAGAGCGCTGGAGCCAGTGATGACATTCCTGGTTCTGGCCAAGGTGAACTTCAAAGGTGGAAGGTGAACTCCTGGGGGAAGTTTCTGGTACTCAGCTGGCCTCCTTTCCCGCGTGGATTTTCAGGGTGAGACTAGCTCATTCCTTTTAAAATAGCTTGAAATTGAGGGTTCAACCCATCACTTGGCCTCCGGGGCTGGGGGAAGGAAAGGTGAGGGGGTAGCTGCATCAGGCTGGGGAGTGAGTGTTATCAGTTGGTTTTGAGGCTGCAGGGAGTGAAGACAGCAATCTGGCCTGCAGCCTTCGTGGTGTTTCTAGAGGCTGCTCTGAGGCACCTGCCCCTGTTTCCAGCTCTTCCGAGTCTGAGCTTCATGGAGCAACCACCTGTCCTTCAGTGCCGATTTATAAAGCTGAGTGAGGCCAACGCAAAGCATTCACAGAAACCCAGAGAAGGACTTTCAGACGAGGGCTTCTTTCCTCTTGCTTCTGCTGTCTCCACAGGTCACATGGACATTTATAGCACCTCTTTTTATTGGGGAGGGAGTAATTAATCTGATACGGAGTCCCCTAAGCCAGAGTGCTGGACTCCCTGCCTCCCAGGGGGTTTTACCTGTGCACCACATTTTTCAGATTTGAATGTTGTTTTGAAGAATTTTTTGACTCTTATGCCAAACCTGTGAAGTTCTTGCAGGTGGCATCATTATCCCCATTTTCCAGATGAGAAAATGGAGGTCTGGAGAGGCTGAGTGAGTTGCCCCAAGCCTGGCCAGGTCATCCTCAGTGTCTAAGGCCTGTCTTCTTTCCCTTAAGACTCCAAGTCCTTCCATTGCCTGAGGGGACAGAGCCTCCTGGCTGCCTCAGTGTCCCCAGCTCTGACCCTTTTGGCCCAGCCTCTGCCCAGCCCTGTGGAAGCCCCTCTGGATAGAGTGACAGTGGGGCCTCCCTGCTCCCCGGGCCTGGCATCCCGAACCCAATCCGCTCAGGGGACTGAGGGGAACAGGAACTGTCCTTTGTAGGACTCAGCCCCGCCCCATCCCCTGCCAGCCTCATTGATGGCCTTCTAAACCACTGCAGTGCTTCACCCCCCGCCTCACCCTCTGGGGCTGAGCAGTTAGGCCCTGCTGCAGTAGCTGCAGCCCCTCTGCAGGGGCTACAGAGGGGCCCTCAGGAGCTGCAGAACAGGACTGGACCTGCCGTTTGGCTCAGGCTGGTCTGCAGCCTAACGTAGAAGCAGCAGCAGCGGTGGGCTCAGCTGGACCTGATTTAAAGCCTGGTTTTGGTCCTTCCTGACCATGTGACCTTGGGGAGGGGGGCTCACTTGATCTTCCCTATTTACGATTTGGGGACAGTTGTGCCAGCCACGTGGAGCTGTTCCAATTGTTAATAATCATGTGCATAGGCACAGAGCACCATTCTTGGAACATAGCAATTAATTCCAGAATCAACCTTCATTTATAGAATGCCGGCTAGGTGTATAGCTATCTTTTCCCCCTACATGTTGATTGACTACCTGCAATGGCTCAGGCAGTGAAGAGAAAAAGGTAACCACCTTCAAGGCCTGTAGCCTACTGTGTGTGTGTGTGTGTGTGTGTGTGTGTGTGTTGTGAGTGTAGGGAATGAGACATTAAAATAAATGACGTGGTATATTGTAGAATGGGGGAAAATAAAGCAAGGAAAGAGCATGGGGAGGGTCAGTATGCAGGTGGGATCATTTTATAGTGGGCAGGGAAGGCCTCGCTGCACAAGAGATGTATAAGCAGAGATCTGAAGCCGCTGAGGGAGTGGCTGTGCTTGTACCTGTGTGGGAGAAGCTCCAGGTGACTGGAGGCTCTGAGGGGAGTGCGCATGGCCTGTTTTAGAAACAGCAGGGTGGCCTGTGAGGCTGCGGAGGAGTGAGTGAGGCAGGACGCAGTGGTGATCAGGATGGAGAGGCTAGGGGGTCCCGTTCCCATAGGGGTATGCAGTCCCATGAAATCTGGGAATTTCAATCTGAGTGCGATGGCAGCCATGGGAGATGATGGAAGTTAGGATTCAACAGGATTGCTTTGGCTGCTGGATGGAGCAGGGGTGGAAGTGGGGAGCCCAGTCCATTCTAATCCTTAAGACAACCCTGAAAGGTGGTGTGTCTATTGCAAATGCTTTTGGCTGCAAGTGACGAAAAGTCTGCATTATAGAGGGCTTAAACCTTAAGGGGTTTATTGTCTTTTTAAGAAGTGTGGGGCTGGGCAGCCCAAGTGTAGTCTGCCAGGCAGTGAATCTGTTCTTCCTCCTGATGGCTTTTGCCTTGGGCTTGTTGCTTCAAAGCTGCAGGATGGCAGCTGCTGCTCCAGGCATCACAGCTGCTCACAAACTTATCCAAAGTAGGGGTGTGGGAGGGTGGGACAGAAGGCCCTTCTCTTCCCGTGTCTCTCTTTTCAGGTTGGAGAATCTTTCTCAGAATCCCTAGCAGACATTTCCCTGTGTGTCCCAAGAACTGGCTCAGAACGAACCACATCCATACCCGTCCCTGGCCTGGATTGACATCGTCTCCTGTACCTGCTTATGTGGCCTCCTGGACAGTCAGGGTTCTACAGTAAGGCAGGGCGGGAAATGGCTGGGGGCTGAGTCACTAGTAGTGCCTGCCCCAAAGAAGTAGTTTCTTCTCAGGGCAGCTGAAGCTCAGAGAGGTGATAAGGTTTGCCTTGAGGTTGCCCAGGAGAAAGGGTGGAGCCAAACCTGAATTCAGACCTTCGGAAGGGAACCTGGCCAGGCCGAATGTCTGAGTTTGCCAGGGCTCCTGTTACGAGGTGCCGTGGGCCACCTAGCTTAAACAACAGAAATTTACTATTTCAAGGTCCTGGACCTGGAAGTCCAAAATTAAGGTGTTGACAGGGCTGTGCTTCCTCTAAAGAGGAAGGTCTGCTCCATGCCTCCCTGCCCTGGCTTCTGCTGGTGGCCCATAGTCCGTGGCGTTTCTTGGCTTGTGGTGGCATAACTCAATTCTACCTCCATCACATGCCACTCTGTCTCTGTCTCTCTGGCTATGTCCAAATTTACTTTTCTTATAAGGACACTTGTCCTATTGGATCAGATGTCTCCTAGTCCAGTTTGGCCTCATCTCAACTAATAACATTTTCCAAGATCCTATTTACTAATAAGTTCCCATTCACAGGACCAGGGGTTAGGATTTGAACTTGTCAGTTGTCAGTCTGTCAACTGACATAGCATAGCTCTGCCAGCCCCCAGCTGTGTGACCCTGGCCACTTCATTTTGCCTCTTGATCCTCAGTTTCTTCTTCTGAAAAATGGGGATAATAGTTGCCATATGGCACGGCTGAGTACACCTGAGAGTGCTTTCCCATAGGTGAGCTCTGTTCCACGCCAGAGCCTGTTGACTTCCCAGGAGCAATTGGGACAGATTGCCCAGGGTTGCTAGAGCTGTCCTCACAGTTTTGTGATACAGAATGCATCTTCTTCAGCTAGAAGGGATGCATGGGGAGGTTTGTTTGCATCCTTAGAATTCAGACGTGGCTGTTGAAGATGGCCACTGCCATCTGTGCATCCCAGAGATGCTTTGCAGCAGAGCTCAACTGCAAAGACGCAAGAGCTCTCTTTGCCCCCTAGAAGCTTCGTGTGCTGGAACTGGGAGGGTCCCAAGTGGTGGTGGACGTGGTGGTGGTGGGTGCTGAGCCTAGGTCTCCCAGTGAGTCGTGAAGGAGCCTAGACCACAACAGATTTGTTCCTGGCCTGAAGGGGGCAGTGGAGGGGAGAGAGGTCTTCCCAGCTAGGCCCCAGGGGCAATGGGTGCCTGAGGCAGGAGCTCCCTGCTCGCTCCCACTGCAGCCTCACTCACCTCCGCCTGCTCTGACACGGCCTTCCCGGTCCATCCTCGCGTGGAGGATTTCTGAAGGTTCCTCCTTCTCCTGTTCCATACCCCTCCAAACAGTCTTTCTACAACCTAAATTGGAGCCTGTCACTCTGCTACCTAAAGCCCACGCTCCCCAGCCTGACTTGAGGGCCCTGCAGAGGCTGACCTCTCCTGTCCCCTCCCTCTCCCGCCACACTCCAGCCTTACACAGCCCTGGCGCTGGCTCCCGGGGGCTGGGTTCTGTCCTGTGTCTGAGCTTTTGCACATCCCTGTTGCCCTGGGAACAGTCGACAATTGTCTTCCCTCCTTTTTCCTTCCCCTCAGCCTTACCTGAGGGGCTCAGCGGTCTTATTTCTGGGAGGCCTCACCTGAGGTCAGGGTTCCAGGAATGGACCCAGGCAGTTGGGATGTGCCCGAAGTGGGTGGCTAAGGGCGGTGCCCTCAGGTCAGCGCTGCAAAGGAGTGGGAGGCAGCAGTGCCGGGATCCCTGGAGCTGAGACCTTCCTGCAAAGTTGTCCTGAGCTGAGGCGCCCCCATGGACTAGGGATTGGATGCAGGCTGCCCCCAGGCAGGACGTGGCCTTGTGAGGCAGCTCCCCTCAGCCCCAGACAATGTCCAGACAAGACCTTGGCCACGAGCCCTGGGCAGCCAGCACTCCCAGCCCTGAGGGAATGAGTAGGTGGTCCTGAAGGGCGACCCACTGTACTGTCCCGGGTGGCACAGAGAGCCCCCACCTTCCTGTCAGCACTTTCTTAACCCACAGGGTGTCATTGTGAGCATCTGATTCTTCTCTAAATCTGTGCTCCGCACACGCCCCTGGTATAGATTTGGGCCTCTGTAAGCGTTAGAAGGGACTCCTAGTGACAGCTCGCTGCTGCACGGCCTGTCCCAGCCTGTCATGCGACTCACATTCATTGTCTCCTCTGAGGACAGCCTCGTCATTGTTTCCTGGTAGAAGCTTAGCCCAATGGCTTGCCTGAGATGGTGATGATGAAGATAATTCACGGTAGCCAACATTTTCTGAGCCATCTTCTGTGCCAGACACTGTTCTCTGCTCTACATGCCTGGATCCACTCATTCCTCCCAACAACTCAGTGAAGTGGGTATGATTGTTCCCCCATTTTATGGATGAGGAAACTGAGGCACAGGGAGGTGAAGCGAGTTGCCCAAGTTCACTCACCTAGCAAGTATTATTGCCAGGATTCAAATCTTGACGATCCAGCTCTGGAGGCTGCACACATAACCACCTCACTGTACCACCTCCCAAAGGCGCAGGCGGGCATGTGACGGGGGACCACACACCTCCAATGCTGGGCCCCTCCGAGCCTTGGAGCTGGCACTGCAATGGGGGCCATGGGGGAACAGGTCGCAAGGGCTGGGTGCCTGTTCACAAGTCTGACTTGAAGCAGCCACGGAGCCTATTTCCAGAATATTCGTCTCTCGGACACTTCAGGATGGCTGTTTGCATGCTCCCTCCCCCCAGTTCACCCTCCTGTCTGAGGAGTAAATCCGAACCTGCCCTGGATAGAGAAGGCTGGGCTGCCCATGCATCTCCTGGCCCTGTCCCACCAGGAAAGGGAGGCCCAACTCACATGCTGCGGAGCCCACAGCCTTAGAACCAGTCCCCCTAGGGTGACTCTTTGTCTGCTGGGCTCTTTCTCAACAGCAGTCTGCAGTTGAAAGGAACAAAGCCACCTCCTCTTGTTCCCAGGAGGTAGAGAAGCATAGCAGTGGAGAGTTCTGGGCCCCAGAGATGGGCCAACCTGGCTGGGTTCAAGCCTCACTTGGCTGTGATTTGTTTGAGTATTTGTAACTTTGTTGGGTTTCTTAATGAGATGGTTTTGTCAGGTGCAAATGGGACTAGCGATGATTGATGTTTATTGAACCTTTACTGTGGGCCACAGACTAGTTTTCATGCTCACATTTGTCTCTGAACTTGGTCCTTTTCACGGTAGCTTTAGAAAGCCAACGCTGTTTTTAAATTCATTTTACAGATGAGGAGGCTGAATCACAGAGAGGTTAAATGACTTGCCCAAGGTCACGCAGCTGGTAGGTGTGAACTGGGCGCCCTGCTCGGGCAGTGTGGACTTGAGTCTGTTTTCTTCACTATCTCCATCCAGGGAGGTTGAAGGATTAAATGAGATAATAATGTAAGATGTTTCTCCTGGGGCTGGCATGGAGTGAGCCTGTGGTTGGATGGCTTCTCTAACTCCATAAAACTCACTCCACCTCCTCTTGATGCCACAATGGGCTCTCCTCAGACCCGTTCCCTGTTGTTGGCTTTTAATTTGTTGCGGGATATTTTCTGGCCTTTTGGGATAGTTCTAGTTGCTCTGGCCTCTATTCTCCTGTTCCACAAATTCGCCTTTCAGAGCCAAGGCACAGTTATCCTGCACGTTCCTGCGGGATCCTTCTTGGACTATGAGGCCTTCCAGAATCTTCTCCCAGCTTTTCCGGCCAGTTCCCCCTACTTTCTCCCACCCGCCAGCACTCCACACTCTGCCCGTGTGACTCACCTCGTCCTCCCGGCCTGAGCCTGCCCTCCCCCTGCTCTCCTACAGCAGGGCGGTGACACAGGCTGCCCCTCTGCCCAGATGCCCATCTCGCCCCTCCCCACCCCTCCAGGCTAAGTCCCGCTCATTCTCCCATCTCCTCAGAGACGTCACTCTCCCCAGGAGCCCCTCCTCACCACTCTCCCCACCCCAAGCCAAGACCACATGACCCCCAGGCCCCGAGCTCTGCTCACACTGTGCCATGAAGGTCTGTTTGCTGGTCTCTGTCTCTCCGGTCAGCCAGACTTTCTCGAGTATGTCCATGTCTGTGGCATATCCGGGTCCCCTGGCCCCTGTGTGTGCACTCAGTGGGTGCTCTGTGTTTGTAGAAGGAAGGGCCAGACGAACAGTCCCATTATGGTCCAGCGGCACAGGAGACCCCTGGGATGGCAGGGTGGTCTTGGCCTTGATCCTAAGGAAGGAGGGCGGGAGTGAGGGAACCTGGGTTGAAACCCCAGGGCCGCATCTGAAGCACAAGAGAGCTGCGGCTGGTGGGGACCCAGCGGGCCTGGGGCACCCAAGCTGTGAAGAAGATGCAAAACCTGAATCGCCCAAGCTGACTGTGCTGTCAGTGCCGCGGGCTCCTTGGAGGGTCTCTCCTTCAGCGCCTTCCTTTTACTGCAGTTATAGCTGTGAGCTAGACTGCAAAAGGGACTTCCCTGAGGTCGTTGAGGAAGTCAGAGGCAGGTAGGGCAGGAGCCAGAGTGTTCCAGGGACTCTTCTGGCCCTGGCCTGTGCCTCCCTGCAGCTCTGACTCCATGTGCCCTGTGGGAGGGGTGCAAAGGCCGTGGCCCTGTCCAGGCTGTCTAATGCTGTCTCCTTTCCTCCCCCAGGTGAACCTGGTGCTGGGCGACGGCCGGTCTCTGGGCCTCACCATCCGCGGGGGTGCAGAGTATGGCCTGGGCATTTACATCACGGGTGTGGACCCTGGCTCTGAAGCTGAGAGCAGCGGGCTCAAGGTGAGAGGTGCCTACCTCCTCTGGGAGTGGATATACCACCCAGGCCGTGTGCTTGCCTGGGGAGGAGAGAGGGAAAGAGCTATGCATGGAGCTCTTTGCAGCTGATTTTGACCAGGCTTGAGCAGAGCCATCAGCACCGCACCTTGAGGACCAGTCGTGGTGGAAGAGCCTTTCCCTGGCTGCCAGGCCTCTAATTCACAGCTTACAGGGAGCAGCAGGAGCTGTCCCTCCACCACTGGCCTCACCTGGCCCACCTCAGGCTCTCCCAGCCACCCCAGAGTAGGGCAGCCTCCTACGTGGTACTGGGCAGTGGGCCAGCCTGAGCTCCTTGTGGCTGCTGTTTTGCAAACACTGCTGATGGCCTGTGACTGGCTTAGCTTATTATGGTGCTTGAAGAGAGGAGGGAAAGGAAAGCCATGAGCTGGGTTGGGTTGCACTGGGCAGCTTCAGTACTGGCAGTCAATCCAGGACAACTGGCAATTGTTGAAATAATATTATTGGGTCCCATTTAGAAGAGGGCTAGCTGTGTGTCCCAGCATTCGCAAGTCACTTCAGCATCCTTGTGCTACACAGTGGGGGTAGATCATTATTACCCACATTTTCCAGTTGGGGAAACTGAGGCACAAAGCACTTAAACCCAAGGTCACGCAGCCAGTGGGTTGCAGAGCAGGATTTGAACTCAGGCAGTCTTGATGCCAAAGCCCTTCGTGTTACCTGTGACACTGTACCACCCTTGTCGGGTAGGTGATGGTGAGTAAGGCAGAGGGGCCACCCGCCAGGAGCATTAGATGCAGGGCACAGATCTTCTAAGCAAATGGAGCATTTGTTTGGGGCTAAATCCCGCTGCCAGAGATGCCAAGACAGCAGCGCTGTGGAGTGGTGACGGTGGGCACAGGTGGCCTTTGAGCCAGGCCTTAGGAGATGAGAGGGGTCGATAGGGAGAAAACAGAGCACCAGCTGAAGGAGCCCCGGGTTCAATGATGGGTGAGTAGATCTTAGGTATGGGTGGGGAAGCAAAGCACGAGATGACTATCTATCTATCTATCTATCTATCTATATTTTATATACTTTATATGTATGTAATTTATATATGAGAAATCATACAATATCTGTCCTTTTGTATCTGGCTTATTTCACTAAACATGATGTCATCAAGGCTTATCCATATTGTAGTATGTTCCGGCGCTTCATTTCTTTTTAAGGCTGAATAACATTCAGCCGTGTGGCTATACCACATGTCGTGGACCCAGTCATCTGCTGATGGGCCGTTGGGCTGCTTCCACCTTTTGGCTCCTGTGAACAATGCTGCTGTGAGCATTGGTGTGCATTATTGGTCTGATTCTCTGTTTTCAGTTCTTTTGGGTGTATACTTTTAGGAAGTGGACTTGCAGGGTCATATGGTAATTCTATGTTTAACTTTTTGAGGTACCACCAAACTGTTTTTCACAGCAGCTGTACCATTTTACATTCCCATTGGTGATGTACAAGGGTTCCTATTTCTCTATATCCTGGCCAACACTTATTTTCTGTTTTTTTTTTGTTGTTGTTGTTGTAGTTGTTGTTTTAAATACCAGCCATCCTGCCGGATGTGAAATGGTATCTTATTGTAGTTTAATTCGCATTTCTCTAATGGCTGATGATGTTGAGCATCTTTTCATAAGCTTATTGGCCATTTGAATATTTTCTTTTGAGAAATGTCTATTCAGATCCCTGACCCATTTTTAAATTGGATTATTTGTCTTTTTGTTGTTGAGTTGTAAGAGTTCTTTATATATTCTGAATATGAAACCCTTAACAGATATACAGTTTCCAAATATTTTCTCCAATTCTGTAGATTCCCTTTTCACTTTCTTAAAAATGTCTTTTGATGCATGAAAGTCCATTTTATCTATTTCGTTTTTTATTCCTTCTGCTTTTTGTGTAAAATCTAAAACTCTATTGCTACTGCAAGGTCCTGAAGATATGTTCCTATGTTTTCTTGTAAGCTTGTGTAATGCTTATATTTAGGTTGTTGATCCATTTTAGATTAATTTTTATATATGGTGAGAGGTAGGGTTCCATATACATTCTTTTGCAATTTCTTTTCTCTATGAAATTTTAATTCTATTTATTTCACCAAACAGTTTCAAAAAAGACTGAAGCAATTTGCAAACATAAAGTGAAGATTTTTTTTGATGAGTGAGTGAGAAAATTGGGGGAAGGGAAATGGGGAAAAGAGATGAAGTGAAGATGAGAATTTTTTATCAGAACACCTGTTGTGTGGCACTGCATAACCAGCTACGGGTAGGCCATCGTTTTGGCTCTGAGCTTCCTGGCAGACAACACAAAGAGGGAAGCAGGTCCATGAAAACAGTCCAGTTATGCTTGAGAGGCCCAGTTATTCCTCATCCTAAGGTCTGAGAGCAAGTTTGAGAGGATTTTGTGTAATGCTTTAAGCACTGCCCTCAGTGACAGTGAATGAATGGACAAGCTCTATATTTTGGTGGTGTTGAATACACTTTAATTAAATCCATATTGAAGGAAAGGCAGAGAAAGAGAGAGCAAGACAGATAGATAGATGGCTTGCTGTATTCTGACCTGACACATCTCTGTCTCTCTCTTCCTCTCTCTCTCTGATTTCCAACCGAGGATAGCTTTTATTATCATGTTGTCCATATATTGAGCAAGTACTCTGTCAGGTACTATGCTAAATGCTTCACATTCATTCTCTTATCTGTCTTATGAAGAAGGAATATTCATATTCTCATTTTACAGGCAACAGATTAAGGAGCAATGCTAAGCATCTTGCATCTTGCATCTTAGTGAGCTGGTTTGAAACTGTTATGCACTCCAGAAAAACCGTGTTTCTTGTGGGGGCAGACTTATTGTTGGGTGGGACCTTTTGAAGATGTGACCCCACCCATTCAATCCTTCCCTGGAACCCTTTATGAGAGAGAGCCAACAGAAGGTAGACAGAAATCAGAGCCCAGCAGACGCTGCCATGTGCCTTCCCATGAGATGCTAAGCAAAGACTCACAGAAATAGCCAGAACCTGGAGAGAGCCTAGGGAAGCTAAGAGATGAAATCCAGAGCTTGTCCCAGAGAAGCTAAGTGAGGACCCACAGACGCTTAGAGAGAAAGTCACTGGAATCAGATGCTGAAAGCAACAGAACCAGGAGCAAAGACCAGCAGACCACGTGCCTTCCCAGCTGACAGAGGTGTCCCAGATGCCAGCTGCTTTTCTTCAGAGTCCAGGTATCATCCTGTTGATGCCTTATGTGGGGTATTTTCATGGCCTTAGACCTGTTGACATGTAACTTGATAAATCCCATTTGTAAAAGCCAATCTATTGCAGTATATTGCATTCCAGCAGCTTTAGCAAGCTAAAGCATAAGACGATCCTGGTAAGAAGTGCTGGAGCTGGGATTTGAACCTACACCAGTGCACTTTGAGTCCATGCCCTTAATCTCTAGGTTATAACCCCCAACCCCCAGCGATGTTACGCAAGGCCAGGAGGCAAGTGGTATTGTTCCCATTTTACAGCTGAAGACATTGAGGCTCCTGTTGACTTGCCAGGGTCACGTTCTTTCTAACATCGGAATTGGAGTTTGAACCCAGGCATGACAAAGCCTGGGGGTGCCTATGCAGGGGGCCAGGGTGGGGGATGTGGGTTGGGGGACAGGAGCCCGGCAGGCTGCCGCTGACCTGCTGCATTAGGGTGGGCGTGTCACTCAGGGCCTCCACGTCTCTGCTTAGACAGGGAGCAGTTGAAGAGTTGGATCAGCTGATCATCAAGGCTTTCTCCTTGATTTGTGCATTTTCCAAATCTGAAAGGGCCAGGGTGCCCTGATACTAGGGACATACTCCATTCTCCTTCATCTACAGATTTCTATATTCACAGAGAGTTGCTAAAACAGGTAACTGCTGGCAGGTCCCTCTTTTGTGCGGAAGGAAGGAAGTGACCGTCACCTGCTGTCTGTGGGCATCTGTGGCTGAGCCTCCTTCCCTTGCTTCCCTTTAATCAGTCAGTACTTACTAAGGACTCCTATGGGCCAGACACAGGCCTTACTCTGTGGCTTCAAAGCTGAGCCAAACAGAGTCTGTGACCTCCTGGAGCTCATAATGCAGTGGGAAGACAAGGAACTGAAAATCACACACCCGTTTATTTAATTACAATTGTGACCAGTGTCACTACGGAGAAGCACCTGGAACCCGGTGAGTGCATAATGGGAGACTAGACCTAGTTGTGGATATCCAGGAGGTCTTCCTGGAGGAAGAAACACCGCAGTTGACATTTAAAAGAAGAGAAAATAATTGCCTGAAGAGGGAAATGAGAATTTCAGGCAGAAAGAATAGCAAATGACATGGGCCTGAGATGGAAAGAAGTTTTCCAGGAGCCAAAGAAAGGCCAGTGTGGCTGGATGCAGAAAGCCAGGTGAAGGGAAGGCACCCGGTGATGCTGGTGATTCATACAATACCATGGGTCCATGGGAAAATGGTGGTAGAGGTCTGCAGTTATTAATGTGGAAGGACGTCGCTGGCATATGATTAAGTGGAAAATACAGGCTGCAAACCCACATATGTAACAGGATCTCATTTGTATTGTATATGTATGTAAAAATATGCATCGATAAAAATCTGGTGGACACCAAAATGTCAACAGCGGTTATCTGGAAGTGATGAGAAAATGGATGATTCTCACATTGTTCTTTACACCCTCAGGCACTGTCTGAAATGGGCAGGTATTAACTTGTATGATCACGAGAACAGCCACAATGATGCGATTTCTATTCTGAAACAGGCAAAGGAAAAATATTCCATAGAAGTTTTCGAGGCCCTTTCGTTTGCCACTCGGTCGCAGGCAATCGGAGGCTTTATTTGCTCACAAAATGCCCGCCTTCAGTTAAGTCCTTTTCCTCTTCAGTCCCCACCATATTGTAAAGCATTTTTTTTTTAATATTCGCTGCCACTGTTTTTACTTCCTCTTCCAAGGAGCGGCTAACACCTGCCTACACTCACCCGGGTATCCAGCACTGATTTATTCAGTTTATTGCCAATGCGCTTTTGGTGAAATTAGGTATATTGAGATGGAATAAAGGGGCTGAGCTGTGTGGGTGGCGGAGCTAAGAACAGGCTTTATTTGCAAATAGGGTTCCTTGCTGCTGAGCAGAGCTTTCCTGGGGTGAAAATGCTGCTTTCTGCCTGGCTTCCAGTTGCTCATCCCACTTAGCTCCTGAGAGTCCCGTTTGAGTTCAGGGAAGGGGGCAGGAGAACACTGTCCTAGAAGGAGAAGCACTTGGGAGGACAGGCTGGTTCCCAGCATATACCCTGGGGTGGCCCAGTGGGGGGACCTGGGAGCCTTCCCACCCTCCAGGTAAGGGGCTGACTCAACCTTCAGGCTTTCTCTCTTGGGCCGTCTTATCCTCTGCACCTGCCTCCCAGCTTCAAACCCCTGCCATAGAATGGATCATAATGCTTCTTTATTCCTTCAAGGAGAGTTGCGATTGATTTTGGCATGTAAAAGTCATAATGATAGCAGTTGCCATTTATTGACCGGTTAGTCTGAATCAGGCACTGTGCTAAGTGGCATTATTAGTGCCTTTTAGTACATGAGAACTGAGGCTCAGAGAGGGGCAGTAACTTGCCCAGGATCACGCAGGGATCCCAGCTTTAGCCCTTTAGCGTCCAAAGCTCATGTGCTTTGCTTTCCCACCTCCCTAGTTCCCTAACTTGATTAGATATGAAAACAATACAGAGAGAGGAAACAAGGTGTTCTAGTTTGCTAGCTGCCGGAATGCAACACACCAGAGATGGATTGGCTTTTAATAAAAGGGGATTTGTTTTGTTAGTTTTTCAGAGGAAAGGCAGCTAACTTTCCACTGAGGTTCTTTCTTACGTGGGAAGGCACAGAATGGTCTCTACTGGCCTTCTCTCCAGGCCCCTGGGTTCCAACAACTTTCCCCGGGTGACTTCTTTCTGCATCTCCAAAGGCCTGGCCTGAGCTGCGAGTGCTGAGATGAGGTATGCTGAGCTATTTGGGCTGTGCTACGTTGAGCTCTCTCATTTAAGCATCAGCCAATGAAGTCAAACGTCATTCATTGCAGCAGGCACGCCTCCTAGCCGACTGCAGATTTAATGAGCAACAGATGAGGATTACGTACCATTGGCTCATGTCCACAGCAACAGAACTAGGTGCCTTCACCTGGCCAAGTTGACAACTGAATCTAACTACCACACAAGGTCATTTAATCTTCTCAGAAATCACTAAGTGTTTGAAGCCCTGTGTGGTCGTTCTGGCATCTTGTTGGCCCGACGGCCTCTACTTCTGAGCGTGTCCGGAGGTGGAAGCCAGACTGCCGTCCTGGGCTGAAGCTCCCTGGAGCCAGTCTCTGTCCCTGGGAATGTTCTGCTCCTGGGGTCACTGCCGCACTGCTTGTGGCTCCGGGACAGGCCCGTGGGCTGTGTGGTGCACAGTGGGTCCCTCAGGGGCTAATTGGTGCTTTGTAGATCTGTCCAGGGTGCTGGGCTTTGACGGTTGCTGGGATGGTGTGTTGACTTCATTGATGTAGCCATCTGAGCTGGAGTAGCACCCCTCAGTGGATGAGCTTTTGCGAGGGTCTGTTCTCCATACCCGCCCACCCTAGACTGAGCCTCCAGGCAGCACCCCTTTGCCCTTTTGAGCACCCACAAGTAGCAGGCGATTCATGTGGATCATCTCTCTGAGCTCGTGCCACAGCCCTAGGAGGTAGGGTCCCTTAGGGTCATCCATAAATTGGGAGCATTTCTTTAGTGGCCATCTCTTCTCCCAGAACATGGCTGCATGGAGCAGAAACTGGGGGTTCTTCACTCCCCGTGTCCCTGTGCTCAAAACTGAGCTTGGCACACAGGAGATGCTCAGGAAATGTTTCTGGAATAAAAGAGTGACCGTGACCTTGGCAGGACCCTAGTTGGGTCTTTTTGACCTCAGCGCTCCAATCTTAATCTCGATCACTGTCTCATCGACATTCCGGCCTGCTGCTGAGAAGGGTTGGTGGATTTGAGACTTGCTTGGGATGTGAACTGAGCAACCAGAGCCTTTTCCCCAGAGCCCCCCGGCCTGGTGCTGGGGGAGGCTGAGCAGCAGCCCTGACCCTCAGTAGGCCTGCCCATCACAGGTGCCCTGTTAGCATTAAGTGCTCTTATGGCTCCTCCTTGTTGGGGCGCAGCAGCAGGAGTCCTGCCTGCACTCACTAAAGCTAGGACTGGAAGGGCTTTTAGTGACCCCAGGCTTCAGCCCTCCCATCTTACAGATGGGGAGACTGAGAGCCAGGGGAAGGGAAAAGGAGTGGCTGAGGGTCACAGAGAGGTGAGTCCAGGTCTCTGGAGCCCCCCACAGAGCCCCTAAGCCATCGGGCAATTTGACCTTACCTGCTGACCATCTCCATGCTTCTCTGCAAAGGTCCTGCTGGGAGAGGTGAACAAGCTTGACAAACTCTCTAAGGCTGCTTTCTGCTTATTTTATGGTAGGGAAGAGGGAGTGGGTTACTATATGGGCTTTGTTTAATAAGGATCTTTGAGAGCATTTTACCTATGATTGTGGCTAATTTTACAGCAGCCCTAATGAAGATGACAAAAATAAAGTCTTAATATTTATATAATTCCTGACAGTTAAAAATATCTTGGATAATAAAAGAATACTACAAATAACTCAATGTCTATAAATCCTACAACTGAGATGAAATGGAGCAAATTATTTTTTTGAATGCACAAATTACTAACCCTCAATAAAAATAGATAACTTGGAAGGCTGGGGTATGTATTAAGGAAATTGAATTAGGAGTGAAAAAAAACATCGAAAAAAGAAAAAAACTCAGGCTGGGATGATTTCACTAATGAATTCTACCAGACAGTTGAGGAAGAAATACCGCAGAGTCTCTTCCTGAAAAAGAAGAGAAAGAAACACTTTCCAATACATTTTATGAGGCCTGCGTTACCTAATATCAAGACTAGACTAAGATTTGTCAAGAAAAGAAAAGTACAGACCACTACCCTTCGTGATCTGGATGCAAAAATCTCAACAAAATACTAGTGAATCAAGTCCAGCAATCAATAAAATGGGTAATATGTCATGACCAAGTGTGTTTTTCCCCCAAGGAATACAAGGCTGGTTCACCATCTGAAACTCATAATTATCAAACTAAAGAAAAAAAAGCATATTGTCAGAAAATGCATTTGACAGAATTC
Source organism: Myrmecophaga tridactyla (assembly GCA_004026745.1). Lineage (NCBI taxonomy): Eukaryota > Metazoa > Chordata > Mammalia > Pilosa > Myrmecophagidae > Myrmecophaga > Myrmecophaga tridactyla. The sequence continues at coordinate 101,628 of PVIY010002353.1, read as the reverse complement.
AACATCCATTCATGATAAAAACTCTCAGCAAACTAGAAATCGAAGGAAACTTCCTTAATCTGATAAAGGGCATTTACAAAAAACCTGCAGATAACCTCGTATTTGCTGATGAAAGACTGAATGCTTTCCTAGGAGATTGCAATCAGGCAAAAAAAAATGTCCTCTCTCACCACTCCTATCCAGTGTCATACTAGAAGTTGTAGTCAGTGCAATAAATCAAGAAAAAGAAATTAAAAACATACAGATCAGAAAAGAAGAAATAAAACTGTCTCTATTTGCAAACAACATGATTCTTTGTAGAAAATTCCAAAGAATCTTTAAAAAAACAACTCTTAGAACTAATATATGAGTTTAGCAAGGTGAAAAGATACAATCATCATACAAAATCAACTGTATTTCTGTATGTGAGCAATGAAAAATGGAGTTCAAAATTAATGAGAGCAATGCAGTTTAAAATAGTGCCCAAAATACTTAGGCATAAATCTCTAACAAAACATGCGCAGAACACTCTCTCCAGCCAACATAACAAGCAAACTCACCACCCTCCCCCATCTACATGGGACAGGACTCCCAGGGGTGTGGACCTTCCTAGCAATGTGGGACAGAAATCCTGGAATGAGCTGAGACTCAGCATCAAAGTATTGAGAAATCCTTCTCGACCAAAAGGGGGAAGAGCGAAATGAGACAAAATAAAGTGTCAATGGCTGAGAGATTCCAAACAGAGTCGAGAGGTTATCCTGGAGGTTATTCTGACGCATTAGAGATCACCTTGTTAGTCAAGAGTAGTGGGGAGGCTGGAGGGAACTGCCTGAAAATGGAGAGCTGTGTTCCAGTAGCCATGTTTCTTGATGATGATTGTGTAATGATACAGCTTTCACAGTGTGACTGTGTGATTGTGAAAACCTTGTGTCTGATGCTCCTTTTATCTACCTTGTCAACAGATGAGTAGAACATATGGAATAAAAATAAATAATAGGGGGAACTAATGTTAAAATAAATTTAGTAGATTGAAATGCTAGTGATCAATGAAAGGGAGGGGTAAGGGGTATGGTATGTATGAATTTTTTCTGTTTTCTTTTTATTTCTTTTTCTGAATTGATGCAAATGTTCTAAGAAATGATCATGATGATGAACATGCAACTATGTGATGATATTGTGAATTACTGATTATATATGTAGAACGGAATGATAAAAAATTACAAATGTTTGTGTTTGGTGTTTTTTGGTATTTTTAAAAAAATTAAAAAAAAAGAGCAAATCTGCTACCAAAAAAAAAACAAAACAAAACAGCCATGCGCGGGATTTGTTTGCCAAAAACTGTGGAACAAAAAGGCACTAAAATAATGGAAAGATGCAGCATGTTCACAGATAGGAAGACTCAATATTATTAAGATGTCACATCTCCCCAATTTGTTTTATATGGAACTAAAGTCAATGAAATCCCAACCAAAATCCCAGCAAGCTTTTTTTTGTAGATATATACAAATTGATTCTAAATGTGTTATTTAAAGGCAAAAGAATTAGGGGAGCCAAAATGATTCTGAAACAGAACACCGTGGGAGGACTCACACTACCTTATTTTAAGACATTATAAAGCTACAATAATCTAGATAGTTTGATGTTAGCACAAGGATAGACACATAAGTCAATGGAACAGAATAGAGAATCCGGAAATCCAGAAATAAACACAGGGGTTTAATTTTTGGCCAAAGTTATTGTAAAGGCAATTCAATAAGGAAGGGATAGTCCTTTCAACAGACAGTGCTGAAACAACTGAACCTCTCTATGCAAACAAGTGAGCTTTGCATAAACCTCATACCTTATCCAAAGATTAACTCAAAACGGATCACAGACCTAAACGCAAAATGTAAACTATAATACATCAAGAGGAATGCCTGGGAGAAAATCTGTGTGGTCTTGATCGCCAAGGAGTTTTTAGATATGACACGAGAAGTATAGTTTATAAAAGAAAAATACTGACAAATTGGGCTTTCCTAGTGTTGAAAACTTCTGCTCTGTAAAAGACAAGTCACTTATGGGGAGAAGATATACGAGTTCTGAGAAAGAACTTGTATCAACACTATATAAGGAACTTTTTAAAATGGGCAAAAGATCTGAACAGACACTTCATCAAAGAAGACGTGTGCATGGCAGTTATGCATGTGGAAGAGTGCTCAAAATCATTAAGCATTAGGGAAATTCAGATGAAATCTACAACAGGAAACCACGGCACACCATCAGAATGTCTAAAGTTAAAAACAAACATGAAAACTGGCGAGACCAAACGCTGACTAGGATGTGGATAAATCGGGACATAACATGTCTGGTGGGAATGTAAAATGGCTCAGCCACTTTGTATAGCAGCTTGACAGTTTCTTATAAAGCGCAACACAAACCTATAATATGACTCAGCGATCCCAGTCCTGGGTGTCTACCCAAAAGAAATGAAGACTTATGTTTATACTGAAGCCTGTGTGCAAATGTTTATAGTATCTTTATTAATAATTGTCCCACTTGCAAACAACCAGATGTCCCTCGACTAGTGAATGGATAAAGTGGGCTACCCATTAGATGGGTTACTATTCAGTGAGGTAAAGGAGTGATCTATTACCTTAAATGCATTTTGCCAAGAAGAAAAGGATAGCCCTTTTCTGACAGGCTGCATATTATGTAACTTCATTTATATGATGCTCTGGAAAAAGCAAAACTATAAGGAGGAAAACAGATCAGTAGTGGCAAGGAGGGAAGGGAACTAGGCAGATGAATATTCTATAACAGGATAATTTGGGAGAATTTGGGGGGGAGATAGAATTGTTTTATATGGAACTGCGGTAGTGAACATAGCACTCTATGCATTTCTCAAAACACCACAAAGTGTTTTGTGTTATGTATGTTGTTTTATTTTGTTTCTTTATTTTTTTAATTATTATTATTTTTTTAATTTGCATATGGGCAGGAGGCACCAGGGATCGAACTCCAGACCTCCAGCATGGCAGGTCGGAGCTCTGCCTGCTGAGCCACGGCAGCTGCCCTGTTTCTAAACAGCTCTGGGGGGGGACACCACAAAGTGAATTTTACTGTGTATAAATTTTTAAAAATCAACCAAGATGTGTGTGGTGGGGGGTGGAATGCAGACTGAGACAAGTACAAATGAGTGACAAGTACAAATAACCACACTGAAAGGGGGTGGGGAAGAAGGCAGCTGGTCTAAATAGCTGGGGAAAACATTGTTTTGCTTGCATACTGTAAGGCAAAAGATGGAAAGAACTCTGTACTATTTTTCTCAAAGGAGCATGGGTTAGGATTCTAAAGCTACATCTTTTTGAAACCAGGATTGAAAAGGTAAGTAACTATTATTTAGATAATGAGAGCCAGGTTTCTCACTGTTAGAAAAAAATTACAAACGAGACAGCGGGGAAGATGAATGAACCCTGTGGTGCTGGATGAGAGGCAGATATATCAATATGGGCTCATTTTTTGGAAAGTATTATAGATGGATAGACAGGTACAGAAATACAGATTTGCATGTAAGCATGAGTTAGTATATATAGCTGCATTTCCTGGCTCTATCCACTGAGAGAGACTAGAGGCTGGGACACCCCAATAGAGATGGGGGCACCTAGCATCCAGATTTTAGTTTCTTGTTACCATTTTCCAAATAGAGGGAGCACCTGAAGTGGTTGATTCTAGGACTGGAGCAGGGAAAGTACAAGATGAGCCCGGGGCATCTTGCAGTAGAGAAAATAAAGAAATACTAAAAAAAAAAAAAAAAAACCAACAAAAACCACAGAATCCAACCTGAAAGTGCTCCCCATGGCCAAAGTTGGACCTACTGGAGCAAAAAAATAAAGAATGATAGGATTGGAAAATAATCCAGAGAATAAAACATATACCCGTTGAGTCTAAATATATAAATATAAATTGCATATAAATAACCTAATAAGTAAGTAAATGGGAGAGATGAACACCTGTTCCTTAAGGAAACATTCCCATTAATAAATGTAGAAGAAATGGGGAATAGAAATCGGCATTAGAATGTTAGGTTATAGGAATAATTGCCACAGGCAGGACATACCAGTGGATGCTAAAAAGTAGGCAAATGCTTAAGCAGAAACAGAATTTATTGCATAGTTTCAAAGTATCACCCTCAACATATTTGGTAACTATGAGGGGAAAGATAGTGAGTGGATAGTGGAGAATCCTGGCAGACACTACCTTAGTTGAGTGTTCAAAGTTAAGGTCATCAGTAATATATATTGGCAGGTGGGGGTGGGGGAACTGTAACTCTTTTTTTCTAATTGCAAAAGTAAACCTCGCTTAAAGAAAAAAAAAAGAATCAAAGCCTGGAAATATTTTTTTAAAAAAGTAAACCTTGCTAATAGTGGGAAAATGAAACAGGGCACTGGCCTGTGCTTGCAGTGAAGCCCTCCCTCACCTGCCCCATGGCCAGCGGCGGACGTGATGACGTCAGCTGCTGGCGTGTCCTTTTTCCACCTGGCCTGTTTCACACTCACTGTCTTAAGGACGCTTCTGGTTTATACTGTTCTTTTTATGTCCCAATCGTCAGCTGTTTTAGAAAATCACTTCCCTCCTCAGTTCTAAACCTGATGTCTTTCTTCGATTTATAACTCTGATTTTGACTAAGTTGTCCCTTCAGAGTGTTGAAATGAGCCTCCTCAAAAGGAGAAGCACAGAAACACAGCCAAACTGCATTTTAGTGGTCTCGTTACTATCATTTTTTTACTGTTGTGATTTAATATCCACAATGCTCTCCCTTCCTCTGTCAGAGATAGAAGAAGACGCAGGAAGGAGAAGCTGCAGAAACTCCCCTGAGCTTGCCCGTTTTCTCATCTTCCTTGGGCAGGGCTTGGAGAGAGGGTTGTGCTGGCTGGCAGGGGCGGGTGGGTGGCCGTGTCCCTCCCGGGCACCCCGAAGCCCAGGGATCTTCTGTGCTGTCGGATCCCAGCCGGCATTTGGGTGGGCACCAGGTACTGGTGCTCCGTGGATCATGGGGGCTGTGGACACACCAGCACCAGGAGCTGTGCCTGCCACATGCTCTGTAAGGAAATCAGGTTGAATGGGGAGGATGGAAGTGGGAGACAGAAGGCAGTGAAGACTCCCAGTGCCCCCAGGTGATGTGTTGGGGAGAGAAATGACAACAGTGTACACCCACTGAATGTTTACTGTATACTAGGCATGGGGCTAAGTGCTTTTTATGTTCCACTTTAATGAATCCCTAAACAATCTCTGAGGTAGACACCATACTATCCTTCATTGAAAGGTGAGCAAATGGGAGGCTCAGAGAGGTTGTCACTTGGTCAAGGTCACACAGCAAGGACGTGGTGGAACTGGGATGGGAATCCTGGCAGATTGATTCCAGACCTGTCCTGTTAGCCACTTGGCCCTTCAACCCTGACTGCTTGCTGGAAAAAAATATAAACTCGGGTGACGGCCCTTGGCAGCTGGGCAGCAGGGCACTGGGCCCTCCGGCTTCTTCCCTGGTTCTCTGCCATCAGCACATTGGTGACACCTGCCCGATGTTTCCACACACTCTGCTCTCTGGTTTGGAACCTGGAGGATTCTTCTGGCCATTCAGGTTGCTTTTAAGTGCAAGCATGATGAAACCAGCAGAAGGGATACAGCAGTGAGAGTAATAAAAATAGGAAAGAATAATAATAGGAATAAATACATTAGAGCAGTTTCCTGGTAATTTCGAGCTTGCTTTAATAGTAGCAGCAATCACCAGCACTCGGGGATGGCTCCCTGGTGCTTAGTGAGTGCTGGGCCTACAGTGAATCATTTAATCCTTCAGTAGCCCTGTGAGGGGGAGACTGGTTTTATCCCCATTTTAGAGAGGGGCAACTGAGTTTCTTAACCAGAGAAGTTAAGAGACTTGCCCAAGGTCACACAGCCAGCCGGTAGAGGAGCTGGGATTGGAACCCAGGCCGCTCTGACTATTAGCCACAGAATCCCCTTCTCCACTCTTCCCTCCCCTCATGGCTCTCCTCCACCAACCCCAGTGGCTCTTATAGAACTTAGAGGGGCCTTTCCCTCGCGAAGTGGTTCTTAGGGAAACCTGGGGGAGAAACACAGGTCAGAGACCTTCCCCTGCACGTACCTTGAGTCTCTGCTCCGTGGAGATGAGGGAGGAGTAATAATAGACTTCTTTTGCTTTGTTTTTTTTCCCCTCTGTGTATCACCTGTGGTGATATTCCTGAACTCTGTGTAGCAGCAGCGCAAAAGTGGTTGCCGACTGCCACTGCAGGCCGTGCCTTGTGCTGGGGGCATCATCTGAACTGTCTTATTTGGTCTTCATCGCAGTTCCGAGAGGAGGTGTTGGTTGTCATAGTCCCCATTTTAGTGAGGCAAAAACTAAGGCTCAGGGAGATGAAGCACCTCACCCCAAAGCAGAGTCCTAGTTGGGGGAGAAGCAGCCATTCAGACATGGCCATGGCTGAGGCCACGCGCCTCGCCCTCCGTGTGCTGCTGCTACCAGGGATGGGTGAGCACAGAAGTCACAGAGGCCCGGCAGGAGCTGACCGAGGTCTCAGGCCTCCTTCTCCCGAAGTCGGGGCAGTTTCCACCAGGGGGGCTGCCTCTGCTGAAGGGCCATCTTGCATGGCCCCTCCCAGATGGAATGAACTGGAGGTTGTTCCAGCCTGGCCCCCCACAGAACCAGCCTCTTTGCCAGCCCCTGTGGCCTTGGGCTCTTTCAGCACCCACGGCAGTGCTGAGGTAGAGAACTGGGCTTTGCCTCCCTCTGGAGCCCATCGCTGGAGTGGGGCTGCCTCCCATTCCTGGGCTCTCTGCAGGGGACCTGAGCCCTGGACATTGGAGGTGGCATCTTGCTTCCCTTCCCAGGGACTCTGGAGGAGAAGTTGTGCTTCCCAGGTTCCCACTTTGCAGGCTCTCCAATAATAGGAAGAATAATTTAAAAAATACCATTCCTGACCTGGGTACTAAGCTGTCGGGATGAAATGAATGAATGCATGTAAAACCTATAGCCTGGCGCATGTTCAACATCCCAAAACGGCAGCTCTAATGGTGTCAAGGAGTGTAGTCTGTACCGTGAGATTGGTCCAGAGCAGCATCCGAAACTCCCGAAGAACTGATGAGTGGGCATGGATGACCAGCATTTTCCCCCAAGAGCCGGAAGGCAATTACTTTCCTGAGATATCCAGCACTGGCTGGCCTCTGAATGATTGTTTAAGGAATTGCCAATGTTCATGGTGCTTAATCCTCTTGCCCGGACCTTCAAGCGGCCCCTGCTAGGGCAGTCTGGCTGCCTCCAAAAAGAGAAGCCCATAGTTTCTACAGGGCAGCCCGTGCGCGCAGGAGCTCAGCTGCAGCTGGCCTTCGTCACAGGAAAAGACTGGGTGTCTGTGTGCCCCAGGCCCTCAGGAAGTGATCAGTCTCCTGAGGGGTGGGGGGAGGCTGCTGGTAGGAGCTGGCTGCTGGCTTTCCTTCGAATCCCACATTTGGAGCAGAGTGGCCGGGAGATGGGCCCTGGGAAGGCCACCCTCTGCCCTCTGGCTTCTGCAGCCGTGCTGAGCTCATGCTTGCACGCTGGGGGTGCATATATTTGCTGGTTTTTGCTCAAGGGTGGCTGTTGATACTGGCTGTTCCTTGGGGGATTCAGTTCTCTGTGGGGACCATGTAGTCTTTCTGCATGGCTAGTCTGGGCTACTTCTCAGCATGGTGCCTTAGAAGAGGATTCCAGGGGCACAGTCCTAGGAAAGAGGCAGGTGGAGGCTTGTTTCATTTTAGGACTTCGCCTCGGAAGGCATCTAGCATCACACAGCTGGGCTGTGTTAGTCTGTTCTTACCTCCTGATGGAGAGTGAAGAGGTTCTAAGAAAACCTATAGGACTTAGGATATTGCTGAGGCCAGTTTTGGGAAATACAGTCTGCCTCAGTAGGTTTGGGATAGGGCCTGAGGTCCTGCATTTCTCACAAACTTCAAGGTTATGTCAATACTACAGTTCCATGGTCCACACTTGAAGTAGCAAAGATACACAAATTGCTGATGATCTAGTGAGAGAGAGACAGAGACAGAGAGAGAGAGATGAGTAAATAGCAAACCAAAATAAAGCCAGACCCTTAAAGAGGTACCCTAATACTTTGATAATGCATAGCATTGACTATGTACAGGCACTGCTCTGGAAACTTTGCATCCATTAGTTCATTTAATCCTCACAGTAATCCTGTAAAATAGGGTCTGTTCTTATTCCTTGCTTGCAGGCTTTCAAGAAAGGGAGACTCAGAGAGGTTAAGAGACTTGCCTAAGGTCACACAGCCAGGAAGTGGTGGATGGAACCAGGACTTGAACCCACCAGACTAGTTCAGAGCCACTAGCAGTTAACCACTGCACTATCCTTTCTGTATCAGGGGCCTCAAAGGGAGCAGCACTCTGGGTTGAGCAGGGCCAGTTGTGATTGCAGATGGATAGGGTCCCTGGAGTTGGGTCTTGCAGGGCATTCACTCTGTCTCCAGAAACTTCTGAGCATCTGTGTGTACCCAAAATGCGAGCAGGAGCCAAGAAACATATGACTTCCCTTGTGAAGTATGCAGCCCAGATGGGATGATGTGGAAGATTCTGCCAAGCAGAGAAGTGAAGGAAGGGCCTTCAGGTACGGGGTAGCCCAGGAGCAAAGGCCCAGAGGCAGGGGGATGGGTGGGGGGGTGTCAGGCTTGATGCGGGAGGCTGTGAAGCAAACAGAGAGGAGAGGCAGGGAGGGAGGGAGGGGACACTGGCTCCAACAGCTTTTCTGAGACCTCAGAGCTGGCTAGTCAAATTGAGAGATTCACAGGATCCTTGGATTTGTGCATTAATTCCAAACACAAGTCAAGAAGCTGCTAGCTCTTAGGCAGATGGAAGGGGGCCAAAACCTTGAGAGTTTGGGGGGTGGGGATGGGGGTCTGTGCACTAGAACCATTAGCCCAAACCATTTGGGGTCCCTTGTTTCTTTTTCAGTTTATCTTTTACCCCAGCAAATAAAGTGATAGGTTTAATACATAACATACACACACACACATACATGCAGAAAGTAGAAGAACCCAGATGTTTTACTTCTTAAAGACAACCTCTATTTGCATATTTTAAAAATTGAGGCATAATTCATATACCATAAAATTCACCCTTTATACGATTCAGTGGTTTTCAGCGTATTCACAAGGTCGGGCAACTATCACCACCATCTAATTCTAGAACATTTCATCAACTCTCAAAGAAAACCCTGAACCCACTAGCAGTTGCTCCCCCTTCCCCCTTCCTCCCAGCCCCTGGAAACCAGTAATCTACTTTCTGTTTCTATGAGCTTACCTATTTGGAGCACTTTATATAAACGAGCCATACAATATGTAGCCTTTGTATCCGGCTTCTTTCATCTAACATTGTAGTAAGTATCAGTAGTTCCTAATACATACTGCATGGCTGAGTAACATTTTTATGGCCAATAATATTCCATTGTATGGCTATACCACATTTTTGTCTTTCCATTCATTGGTGTGCATTTAGGTTGTTTCCATCTGGTAGAACTTTGATGTCGTGTCTTTCATTCTCTTCTCAATATATATATTTTTAAATTATTTTGAAGCAATTTCTAACTTACAGGACTGTTGCTCAAATAATAAACACCCCATACAGACCACTCCATCACATCCCCCTCCCCTGAGATACCCGGATCCACCAATTTTAACATTTTGCCACATTTGCCACATATCATTCAATCCATCTACTGATTGATCAGTCTATCTGTTTTCTGAACATTTCAGAGTAGGCTGTTGACAACATACTCCTTGAACACATATCTCGGTCCATTTTCACGTAATTATTATTATATGGTATATATTGTTTTGTATCACGCCATTTCCCCTTGCTTTTTCCCATGTTATTAAAAAGTTCTCACGAACACTTTTGTAACGGCTGCATAATAAAATCCCATTTTGCGGTTGAATTATAATTTATCTAACAGTTCCCTTGAAGTCAAGCTGTTTAGTTGATTCCATTGAAATAAGGTTTAAAAAGGAGCAACAAATGAGAGAAACCTCAGAGGAGCTTTCCGGAGAAGCTTAAAACTGCCTCCAAGCCTATCTATGCCAGCAGGCTGCTGAGCCCGGAGGGGGTCAGGGTTGATTTATCCAAAATTACTAAGAAGCGTGGAACGGTGCCCAAAGAAGATTCTCCTCTGAGCTGGCACAGCATTTCTGCCAAGGTCCCAGGCCCCTCCATTTCCCAGACACCCCAGTGGCGTCAAGGGAGGTGTTAGAGAAAGTTGGGAAATGATGACTGCTTTACGTCATCGCAAGCTCCGCTCCCTCATGGTTTTTACATTTTTTTTAAAGCATTTCTTTTCTTTGAGCCCTTGATAATATGGTATCCAAGTTGGAGAGTGCAGAAAATGACTAAAGAGCATGAAAATACAGTTGTCTGGAATTCACCACACAGACGCAACGCCCAAGCATTTTGGCATATTCCTTCCCGGGCCCTTTAACACAGTTGACGACCAGCCCAGATGGGGGATTTTAAGGTAGCGCTGAAAAACCCCGGGTTCAAAAGAAAAGTGTGTTTATTGCAGAAGATGTGGAAACCCTGCACTTCGGGAAAAACCAGAGTAACGATGAGGGTATGTATCCTTCCAGATCGCTATGCCTACATGGAATATGATATTGAGAAAACTATTTCGACAAAATTGAGATTGGAGTATGTTCTCCCTCCAATCCTCAGTACTAATGTAGTATCAAGAGCCTCCCATGTCAGAAAGACCTTAGCAGGATAGGAAGTGAGAAAAGCAAGCTACAGCTTGGTGTCATGTGGTCTCGTTGTGGGTTTTTTTTAAAGGAATATATTCATTTGCACATACTTATATATGAGAAGGAAGTTTCAGGGAGAATGCCCAAGAAACATTAATGGTGATTACTTCTTAAGTCCAGGGGCCTGAGACTTCAGAGATGGGCTGGGGAGCGAAGATGTATTTTCAAGGGAAAGGGATTTTGCGGGGAAAAGTTTTGCAGGTTGTATATACACCTATTTGTGTTGTTGTTGTTGTTTTTAATTGTTTACTCCCACCACGGGCTCGTACTGGTCTTGTAATTTAGAAAGAAAAAAAAACACCCTCATTAAATATTCTACAGTATTATCTTTAACAGCGTTCCAATATTTACTGTATGGATATACCATACGGTATTTGCCTAATCACTAGTTCCTAGACATTTAGGAGGGGTTCCAAATTATTTTTGTAACTTTTCATTTGCATAACCATAATTATTTGCTTGGAGTTAATTGCTAGAAGTAAAATTGCAAAGGTTTTTGCATGATTTTGTCAAATGTTTCTTATCAAGTTTGAATATGCTGGCAAAATGCCAGACCTCCTGTTCCCCGACCTGCATCAGGATGGGGTGCTGGGGCCCCTTGGTGTTCAGTTCTGTTTGGTCAACCCTGAGTGGTCCCCGGGTTCAGACGCCATACATGTGGCAGGTAGAATAATGGGCCCCAAAGGTGTCTGCTTCCTAATCCCTAGAATATGTTAGGGTTCATGGCAAAGGGAAATTAAGGTTGCAGATGGAATTAGGTAGTTAAACAGCTGACCTTGAAATGGAGAGATTATCCTGGATTACCTGGGTGGCCCCAATGTAATTCCAAGGATCCTTAAAACTGAAAGAGGGAATCGGAAGAGAGAACCAGAGAAGGACTGGGTCAGGTGGGGCCAGCTTTCGAGACAGAGGAATGGGGGTGGCGCCTAGAAGCTGGAAAAGACAAGGAAAGGGTTTGCCCTTAGAGATTCTGGAGGGAACTCAGGCAGCCCTCTGACTCCCAGCCCAGTGAGATCCGTGTTAGATTTTTGACCTCCAGAACTGAAAGATAATGAATTTGTATTGTCCCTAAATTTATGGTAATTTGTTACAACAGCGATAGAAAACTAACATAATGCATGACGTGTCCCCTGTACCTTGTGCAGCCCTGGCCCTTAGGTTCTCGTCCAAGGGCCTTGGTGTTTGTCCCAGAGTCTTCCATCATTTGTTGCTGGCCTCGACTATATTGCTTTCTCCGTGGCAGTGCGTTGAAGGATTCTCTTGTCTTTGAAAGGGCAAGTTGAGTAGAGAAATGGAGAACATGTACTAGTCTGTGATATCTAATGCTCCCCATCTGGAAGATTTTTTTTTAAGCATTTTACATTGAAATAATTCCAAACTTACAAAAGGAAAAAAATGACAAGAACTCTGCAAAGAACTCCTGTGTACCCTTCACCAGATATTCCAATTGTTAACATTTTGCCACATTTGTTGTATTATTCTACCCTTATTCTATTTAATTTTTCTCTCTCTTTTCTCAACCATTTGAGAGTAAGCTATCTCATGGTCCTCTATTCCTCAATACATGAGTATGCTTTTCTTAAGAACAAGGACAAGGACAACCATTTAATGTAATCACATTGCAATGATTAAAATCAGGAAATCCAGCATGAATATAATCCTATCATCTGATCTACGTACCTCATTGACATTTTGACAATTGTCCATCATGGCAATCCATTTTCTTCCAGGATCTACCCCAGGGTCACACAAGACATTTTGTTTTCATGCCTAAGTGTTTTTTAATCTAGGGCAGTTCTTTGCCTTCCTTTTGTCATTGCTGTTTTTGAAGGGCCCTGGCCCATTATTTTGTGGAATGCTCCTCTCTCTTTGGGTTGCTGATGTTTCCTTGGGATTGAGTCGAGGTTGTGGGTTTGGACAGGGCCACCCCAGCAGGGATGCTCGGTCCTTGAGGCGTCTCCCCAAGAGTCCCAGGATGCCAGCTGGTCCCATTATTGGGAGATTAACTGTGATCACTAAGCAATGGCTGCCAGCTTCTTCTACCACGAAATTACTATTTTTCCATTTGTTTAATAACTGCTTTGGGAGATATTTTGAGACTCTGTAAATATTCTATTCCTCCTCAAACTTGTACCCACTAGTTTTATGAATTTTGCCTGAATCAGTTTTGCAAATTAGTGATTTTTAACAAATTTCCCTGCCCTCTTATTTATTTCATATAAATATAGACTCATGCATTCTTTTTTCTTTGAGTTGTAATTCATTGCTGTCATAATTTGTTTTGATACATTGTCCCAGATTTGGCCAGTGGCAAATCAGCCCTTCGAGCTGGCTTCTGTGTCCTTTTGACATGTACCGATCATTCTTTGAGTTCTTCCTTGTTTTCTGGCTTAGGAAGGTGTTCCAGGTTCGTCTTGTACATCTCCTGCCATAGTCCTAGAATCAACCATTTTTCCAAGGGGCCCTGGTTTGTTTCAGTGGAAAATGGTATCTAGAAATCAAGATCTGGAAGCTTGATGTCCTCATTGCTACTGGGTGTCACTATTGTGGGCCCTTTCAATGGACAGAACTAGGAAATGTGTATGCCTGTGTCTCCATGTATGCACAAAACACACATACTCATATGCATGTGTGTGTGTATTTATACATATTTTTCAAATGTTTTTCTAAAACACAGAGTTCTTCCCAGCCTTCTCCCATTCCTTATTTGTATTTCCCTTCAACAATGAGAAACCCAGATCCCACCATCATCAATACATGTATTCATTTGCCCAGTCTTATAGTACACAAAAAGCTGTTTCAAAACTGCCACATGCATACAAGTGTGAAAAACAAACCTGTTAAGTCGAGTTACTGGTTTGTTTGAAGTTCATTTTGTCTCTAAACTGAGGGTCTGTGGTCTTGGGTTAGTTATTTCTTTTTCCCCTTTAGTCTACTTATGTTGTTCATTTGAAATAGGTTCATTTGTTTCTGCCGGTATTCAGTTTTAAGGTACCCCCCCATCTTTTATTGATTTGATTTTACTTTTTTAGTAACTAAAATGCCAAAACTGTCTGAACAGAGTGTCACTTTTCTCCCATCTTTCTTTTACCTTTTTCTACCCACTCCTTTCTGGGTAACCAAATAAATTAGTTTTTGGTTTTTTTCCTTCTATCACTTTTTGCAAAAATAAGTAGATACATATATGCACACCTCTTCTTTCTTACATAAAATGTAGCATATTATAGATTATTCTATTGTTCTTTTTTTTTTACATTTAACCATATATCCTGGAAATCACTCCATGTCAGTACAGAGAGCTCTTTCAATCTTTCATAATTATCATTCATTTTTTACAGCTGTATAGTACTCCACTGTATGGTTGTATCATACTTCATTCAGCCAATCCCCTACATGTGGGCACTTAGGGGGTTTTCAATATTTTGCAGTGACAGCAATGTTGCAAGGAGTACCTGTGTGCATAAGTATTTTCTTACTTTTGGAAGGAAGAAATCTTCAGGGTAAATTTCTAGAAGTGGAATTTTTGGGTCAAAAGGTACATGCATATATAGTTTGTTCAATTTTGCCACATTCTACCCCTTATATATATATATACCATCCTGAATTCCCATGAAGTTTTGCATTGTTTTCAGTCTGAGAGGTGAGAAATAATGTCTTGCTACACTTTTATTTTGCAATTTTCTTCTTATAAGTGAAGTTGACCCTCTTTTCATGAGTTTGTCTTATTTTTATATTTTTTTCCTAATTTGTTCATTTGTTTTATTACTCTTATGCTATTAGGATTTTGAATTTTTCCCCTAAAAGTTAAAAATTCTTTATATATAGGGACTAATTAGCCCTTTATCTGATATATATATAGAGAGAGAGAGAGAATTTTCTCCCTGATTGTCATTTCTCATTTCCTTTTGACTTTGCTTATAGAGTTTTTTGCAATGCAAAAGATTTTATTTTTATCTAGTTTAATTATGAATCTTTTCTTCTGTTGAATCTGAGTTTTAGTTAGAAAACCTTTTCTTGCAGCCAGATCCTAGAGGAATTCACCCATTTTTTTCTGTTAGTATTTGTAAATGCATTTTTTTTGTCTTTAGACCACTGACCTGTTTATTCTTGCATAGGGTGTGACACGTGGATCCAATTTTATCTTTTTCCAGATGGCTACCCACTGGTCCCGGTACCATGTATTAAAAAGCCAATCCTTGCCACAGTGATTTGAGATGTCAGCTTTATCATATACTAAATTCCCTCGTGTCCTTGGGACTGTTGCCCACCTGGCCCCCGTTGGTGCGCGTCCCCATGAGCAGTGCCACCCGGCGGTGACTCCCGCGGCCTTGGGGCAGGCTGCAGTGTCCGGTAGCTCCTCCAGCAGCTCTTCTGCATTGGGGTTTTCACGGCTATTTTTGCATTTTTTACTCATTTATATGAACTTTTGCATCAGATTATCTAACAATAGCTTGTTGGTGCTTCTCTTGGGATCATGTTAAATTTATAAATTAACCGAGGCAGAACTGCCATCTCGGTGATGCCCCGTCCTTTCCAAGGACAGTGGATTTTCGTTCCATTTGTCGAGACTGTGTTAAGTGTTTCAGGACTGTTTGAAGTTTTCCTCGCATAGGCATTGCACATTTCTTGCTAAGTTTAAATGGGGTTTCCATTCCATCACATCTTCTGACTGGTTACTGTCTGTGTGTATGAAGGCCATGGATTTGAACTTGAGAGCTTGCTGATTCTTGCAGGTGTGCAAGGGTCCTGGGCCAGCCGTGCCCTGACTGACCAGGTGGCCTCGGACCTGGGACACCTCTTCTCGGCTTCTCTCTTCCAAAAGGAGGAGCTGGATAAACATACACCCTTTCCCAGAGAATAAATCCAAGCAAAAGCAAAATTGTGCTTTCTGTTTTTACCTCACTGCCTTCCATTTAATTGAAAGAACTAGGTGCTCTTTCCCTGCTGCAGTGTACAGAGCCAGGCTGCAGATTCCCAGCACAGCCTCCCTACATGCCCAGGCCTTATCATGATAAACCTTTCCATAAATGGAAAATGTCTCCTGCCTGTCTGCAGAAACTGGGAGGGGCATGGGCTTGGGAGATAGTCTATCTGGCTTGCTTGTATGCTTTCTCATGAGTTCATTTAATCATTTATTTACTCATTCACAGATTCTGGCAGGTGGTTGTTGAATGTGCCCATGTGCCATGCAATGGGGAGGCAGCCATGAGCACAGCCCACCCTGGCCCTACACTAAATGCTTCCAGTCCAGCAGTAGCCAAACTGCAATGAGGGCTGGGGGGCAGGGTGACTGCAGGGTGTGCTGGGGGAGTGGGGGTGCCCTGCCATACCTGCCTCAGAGGAGGGAGTTAGAGGAGGCTTCAAGGAGACAGTGTCATTTGAGCCAAAACTTGAGGTTGAGTAGGAGTCATCCAGGCAAGGAATGGTGGGACAAATTTTTGGGACATAGCAACAGCATATGCAAAGGCCCTGAGGTGGGAAAGGGCAAAGTCCATTGATGGGATGGAGAGATGACAAGTTGTGGGTGGATCAGACAGAGCCTGGGGAGAGAACTCTGAGGTGGGTTAGTGAGGTAAGGCTTCTCTCAGGCAGGTAAAGGAGGATGTTGGAAGCCACTGGAGTTTTTTAGGAAAGTAGTACCATGATCAGATTTGCAGTTTAAATTGAACCCTTCAGTCCTACTTAGGAGTGTAGTGGAGGGAGTGGGGAAAGGGGAAGCAGGGAGGCTGTCTAGGAGGCTGGGGTATGGATCCTGGGCTGAGATGATGGTGGCTGCCACTGTTTGAAGGCAGTAGAGGCAGAGGGGACTGAATGGATGATGGGGGAAGTTTTTAGCTTGAGCACTGAGATGGGGGGCCCCAGAAGGGGGACTGGGTTAGGAGGAGGGTACAGGAAAGGAGCAGGGATTTGATCTTGGGCACAAGTGTTTAGAGCTATGCTGTTCAATACGGTAACCACAAGTTACATGTGGCTATTGAAAAGGGGCGAGGGCAAGTAGGGAAATTAATTTTAAGTCATTTGCATTTAAATAGCAGGGGCTATCATACTGTATGGCTCAGATATAGAACATTTCCAATAGTGCAGAAAGTTCTATGACAATTTAGAGTGCTTAGGAGTTGAATGGGCTAGTAAGAGTCTGGGCTCAGAATAGCAATCTGGGCGGAGTTCAAATCCTGCTCCGCTACTTGCTTACTGTATGTCCTTGGGCAAGTGACTTCACCTCTCTGAGCCTCACTGCTCTCATTATAATCCAGGGTTACCATTCCATGCCTCAGGTGGTGCTGGTTAAATTGAGAGCTAATTTGGCTCAGGTAGCTGGTCCAAGTGAGGCACTCAGGGATCAATAGTAGTTATTTCTCCTGGGTTTGATCTTATAATTTCTCTTAAATGTTTACTTTGGAATCCAGACTCTTTTATAGAAAGAACTCAGGATTGGTTTCTCAACCCTTTCTTTGACCTTGAAAGAATATGACCTTGCGCAAGCCTTCTCTGGGCTTTTTTTCATTCATAACCTGAGGTGGTTAGAACAGACCTTCGCTGAACCTTTTGAGCATTTACTTTGATCCCATATTTGTTTGTATTTTAAAATATAGACAAGGTTTACTGACTTCTGAACTGTTGGGAAAAACTAATGTCTCATTAAAACTGAATTGCTCACTTGTGCTGAAAAAAAAAAAAGAGCAGCCCATTAAAGTTTTATACCTGACATGGAAAACTATTAAAGATTCATAATTGCAATAAAACTCTTTAATGGAATTTGAATTTTCCCTGTGGTGATGTCGTGCTCAGCAGGGTCCTCATTTGAAGCCACAAAATCCATTTCAATAAAGTCTTGGGATGGTGGCAAAGAAGCCCCTGGAATAAGGCTTCTTTCAGAATCCTTTCCCAGCTGCTAGTGCTGGAGTGCTGGACCCAAGAGTATGGAGTTCCCTTCTCCTGGTTCAGCCGGGGATCGAGTTGTTGGCAGGTCTCTCCCCCAACCTTTTCTAGCGAGGGCGCTTGGAGCTGCTGCCATCCTGCCACAGCTACTCTCTGCTGGTTTGTTTTCAGGCACAAACATAGTACCTACTGTGTACGTTGCATGAAGCCCAGGGCCAAGGGGTACCGAGGTGGGGAAAGGACAGGCTGGTTTTCCTTAAAGAGGGTTCCCATGGGTTCATGCAGGGGCTCTGGAGGCAGACAGAATGAAGATCAGGGCTCGGTTCCTGTCACCCCACCTCCCAGCCTCAGTGTCCTTGTCTGTAAAGTGGGGCTAACAGGATGTACATCCTTGGTGCTGTCAGCAGGTGTGGCTCAGCGGAAGCTGGAAGCAAAGCCCAGGAGGAGGCAGGTAGTAGGGTTTAGGGAGGGGGAGGATGGTGCAGAGAGACTTTTAGGAGGTAGAATTGAAAGATTGGAGGTGGGGGTCACCTCAGGGGTGAACGTGGTCTTTCAAAAATGGGTTAACATTTATTGAGCACTCTGAATTCTAGAGACTGCTTTATGTGCCTTATATGTGTCCTTTCAATAGCTATTCATTGAGCACTTACTATGTGCCAGGGGCTGAGGAAACAGTGGTGCATATATTAACTCATTTAATGCTCATACCTTCCTCTCAGCGGAAGGCACCTATATTATCCCCATTTTATAGAGGCGGTAACAGAGAAGTTAGGTAAGTTACTCAAGGTCACACAGCTAATTAAATGGCCAGGCCTGACTGGAACCCAGCCAGCCAGATGCTGGATCTGTGCTCTGACCACAGACTGCCTCTCATTTAGTCTGTGTGACCCACTAGCAATTGAAGGGCTTATTCCCATTTTGAGGGAAGGAAAGCTTAGAGAGGTAAAATGAGGGAGTAAGGGGAGAGTTGGTTCTGGTTTCTACTTGGTAAGGTGATGATGCGCAGTTGTCTGGTCAGGCCAGCACTGGCCTAACTTGCTGCAGGGATATTTTGTGGCTGGTTGATAACTGGGAGGCTGGTTTATTAAATCATCAGTCCGTTGATTGCACCTGTGGCTGGTTATATCTACAGTAAACTAAAGGCGTCCCTCCCACAAACCAGATAATCCTATCAGTTGGATTTGCTCCAATCGGTTAGAGACTTTTAAGGAAGGAGAGAGACTCTTTCACTGCTTCCTCAACCAGCGGGCCTCTCCTGTGGAGTTCTCCAGACCCTTCATCGGAGCTGCCAGCTTCACAGCCTGCCCTATTGGATTTTGGACTCTTCTGTTCCCACGGTTGCATGAGACACCTTTATAAATCTCATATTTACCAGCCTCTCCAGTTGGTTCTGTTTCTCTAGAGAAAATTGACTAATACACCGAAGTGACCTCACTGCAAGGCCTGCTGAGCACTTTCCCTGCTCCAAGGGCCTCCTTCTCGGGGCTGCTGTTCCCACCTCAGACCTAAAGGAAATGAATTCCCTGCTCCCTGGTGCTTGGCCAAGTTCAGGGGAAACCTGTGCTGTGTCCTTGTCAAAGTCCTATCATGCTTTCCTCAGAAGTGCCACTCGATGAGCTGTGGATGATGGAGGAGTGTTTCTTCCTTCTTAGAATAAAGGACCTTCCGTGGTCCACTCTCGGCTCCAGGACCACTGGTGACAAGTAGGACAGCTGTGGTGACGAATACAATTTGTTTATCCTTAGGAGCCAGCTGAGCCATAGTAAACACTCATCATGCTCTGCGCCCATCTCTTCTTTCTCCAGGGGTCTTGTCCTGGTGTGTTCTGGGGCAGGGGTGGGTGCTTTCTTGGTCAGTCGCAGGGTCGGACTTTGCCCTCAGCTCTCTCTGTGTCCCTGCCCTTCCCGGCCTCGTCTCTCCACGGGTGGGTGAACCCTTCAAAGGCCCTGCCAGTCTCAGCATCTTCACCTCTCTTTTTGGTCTAGCTCAGAGGTGGCATCGGTGGGTGAGAAGAAAAGTAGCATTTCAATAAGTAAACACATACAGCCCGTAGTTTTCTTTAGGAGAGAGCCAGACCAAGACCTTTCAGTGTGCCCCATTCAACCTCACATTGCACAGACTGAAGGAGAAGGGAAACTGGCTGGAGGTGAATCTGGAGTGGACTTTGGGTAGAGAAGGAAGAGCGGTTCAGGCCCCTTCATTCTCTATTTATGTAATGTCTCCTGTGTGTCAGTCACTGTGCTGTGATAAAGACGGCACAGGTGGTAGGAGGGAAATGAGAAGAGCTCAAATCCCTGCTCCTTTGTCCACTTCCTGGGTGAGCAGTGACATTGCATGAGTCGCTTGACCTCTCTGAGCTCAGTTGTGGAAGGGAAGCAAGTGACCTTTTGTGGGTCAGGCTCCTTGCCTCTGAATTGGTGGTCGAGTAGCGCCCATTTTACAGATGAGAAAACCGAGGTTCAGACATTTTCTTTGGCTGTGCAGGGCCACATGGTTAGTATGTTACAAAGTAGGGACCGCCCCTCTCGGTTGCCTGGCTTCAAAACTAGGGGCTTTTTTCTGCTGCATGGTAGAGATGGGACTCTGTACCCCGCTAGGACAGCAGGGGAGATACTGGATTGATCTGAAAGCAGACTGTGAGCTCTGAATCCTGGTGAGCTTGCAGATGGGTGTTCTGACAGGGCTCCCTGACTCCAGGAAGCTTTTCAGAAAGTAGAGGAAATGAGAGAGAGCCGGGCACAGGGAAATTCAGATGCTAGGGAGGGCCATGTAGAGTCTCTGAAGCCAGTCCCCTCCCCACCACTCTTAGAATTTGGTTTTAAAAGTGGGCTAGGAGACAACTCAATAACAAACAAGCAAAAAATGGACAAAGGACTTAGCTATTTCTCTAGAGAACATATACAAATGGCCAATAAGCACATGACAAGATGCTAACCATCATTAGCTGTTAAGGAAATGCAACTCAAAACCTCAAGGAGGTGCCACTCCACACCTACTAGCCTGGCTATATATTTTAAAAAGCAAAGCAAAACAAAACAGAAAATAACAAGAGTGAGAGAAGATGTGGAGAAATTGGAACTCTCATACATGACTGGTGAGCGTGTAAAATGGTACCGCCACTATGGAAAACAGTTTAGCAGTTCTTCAAAAAGTTAAACATAGAATTACTATATGACCCAGTAATTCCACTTCTAGGTGTAGAGGAGAAAGGATTGAAAATGGTGACTCAAAACAAATACATGTTTAGGCATGTGCATTGCAGCACTATTCACCATAGCCAAAAGGTGGAAGCAATCCAAATGCCCATCAACAGATGAAGAATGGATAAACAAATTTTGGTATATCT
Organism: Myrmecophaga tridactyla; assembly: GCA_004026745.1. Classification (NCBI taxonomy): domain Eukaryota; kingdom Metazoa; phylum Chordata; class Mammalia; order Pilosa; family Myrmecophagidae; genus Myrmecophaga; species Myrmecophaga tridactyla. The sequence goes on along the minus strand of PVIY010002353.1, from coordinate 80,592 downwards.
CTTACAATGGAATATTATTCAGCCATAAAACAAGGAATGAAGTGCTGGTACATGCTACAACGTGGACCAACCTCAAAAGCACTGCTAAGTGAAAGAAGCCAGACACGAAAGATCTCAGTATTGTATGATTCCGTTTATATGGAATATCCCAAATAGGTGAATCTGTAGAGGCAGAAAGTGGATTGGTGGTTACCAGGGACTTGCATGAGGCGGAGTGGGAAAGGCTGCTTAATGATTATGGGGTTCTCTTTTGGGGTGATGGAAATGGAGCTAGATAGAGGTGGTGGTCGCACAACATTTTGAACGCACTAACTGCCATTGAATTGTTCACTTTAAAATGGTTAATTTTATTTCATGTCATTTTTTTCCTTAATAAAGAAAAATCCAACCTAAAAGAAAACAAAACAAAACTAGGAGGCAGAGGAAAGGCAGGAGAGGATTGAAAAGAGATTCAGAAGATGAGCTCGTGGGCTGCGTCGCTCCCCCCCTCCCCCGTTAAGTTGGGGTTTCCCAAGTCTGACTGCCCCCTCCACCTCTGTTCCTCAGCTCTTCCCCAGGTGGACTGCATATGCCCCCCCCCAGCCCACCCCCTCACCCCATTGCCTCTTACACATCTGGTAGGGGTATATTTATGTAACAGGCATAAGGAAAAATGTGACTAACACAGTAAACCTGTGATTTCATTGGTATTAAAGCTTAAGATGAGGCTGAAGTTGCCTGGTGCTGGCTAGTTCACTGGACTTGGATTGCATGAATGGCAGGGGTGCCAGGCTCAGGGCCAGGGAGAACCTCTGAAGTTTAGAAAATGTAGCATTCAATCAGCTGCCCTCCCCTACCCCCAAGAGCCACTGGCCACAGAACTTACTGAGCCCTCCTTCCCTGAGGTCACAGATTTAGCAAATAAAAATACAGGCCATGCAGTTAACTTTTTAAATACGCGTATGTCCATGCAATATTTTGGTACATGCATGTACTAAAAATGTATTGGCTGCTTATCTGAAATTCAAGGCTAACCTAGCGTCGTGCATTTTATCTGTCAACCTTACCCCCCCAGCCTCACTGTGGAGGGCCAGGTGGACACTGGTCACATCGAGTTGTCTGCCTGGGCTCCCCTCCCTGGGCCTGGACCCATTAGAGAGGTTTGCCATAGAAGGATGCCATCCCCCCACCCCCCATGTCTGGTCTCTCAGACTCTAGTTCCTTTAATTAAACTGCCGGAATGAAATAATGTGTACATGGAAGATTAAAATTGATTCCCTTAGCTAGGGAGGGAGATACTTAAGAAAATGAAGCACTTCTCCAGGGTGAAGCCTGATGCTGGCTCAAAGGGTGGGTGGCGGAGAGGAAAGGTAGAGCTGCCACGTGGGAAGCTGTTGGATGAATTGGGTGCAGAGGGACCCAGCAGGGAGTGAGTTTCTCATGCACTCTCGGGAAGGGGAGCTCTTGTTTGTGACAGCTTCAAGGAAAGACAACAAATAGGGAGGGGAGAAGGAGGCCGTGGAGAGAAGGTGGTGTTATGGTTAAATTGTGTCCCCCCAATTTGTTCAGGTCCTAGCCCTCAGTCTTGTGAATGAGACCTTATTTGGAAAGCCAAGTCTTTGAAGATGAGATCAGTTAAAATGAGGCCAGACTGGATAAGGGCGGACCCCAATGTGAGCCCACCCTATAACGCCTTGTCCCCTCTCTGCTGGTAGTAAAGTGAGAGCAGGAGGCAGGTCTAGCTTGCCCTCTGCACCATCCCAGCCCAGCACCAGCACATAGTAGGTGTTCAGTAAATGTTCTTAAATGCATGAGATGCCACACAGACCTCATCCAGTGCCTGGGGTCATACCGGCAGAGATGCAACAAATGGCCTCTGAGTGCATCAAAGCTGGTGCCAGGGGGAGAGGTCAAGTCTGGATGTTTAACCACTTTCTGTATTGGACACTCCCCAACTGTAGATGAGGCATTCAAAAAAAAAGACAGAAAACCAGAGACCCGGGTTTTGGTTCTCAGCCTCATTGCCACGTCTTCTTGTCTCCTCTGTTTCTTCTAAGCTCCTGTTTGGCTCCCCTGTCCAAGTCTCGCTTTGAAAAACTGCTTGAAAAAGCCCTTGGGGGTTGGTCATGTGCCATCAGCAGGCTGGAAAGCTGGGGAGAAGGAAAGGAATGTGTCAGCTACTGGCCTTGTGAGACTGATCTTGAAGGCCGTGTGGGATGTGACCCTAGATGTGGGGGTGGGGGAGGGGCCTTCCTGGCCATGAGCCTCAGTTTCCCCATCTGTGAAGGGAAAAAGAGGAGGGTTGGACTCTCTGAGTTTAAACTACAGGTCTTTTAAATGTGCCCCAACTTGGATGACAGCAATGTTCCTTCCAACCTGTATTCCCTCTTTGATTTTTGTCACTTATTTATTTTTATCGGCAGTCTAGTTTTCTCCCTCTTTTTTTCATCCTTTCATTAAAATGTGTTGTTTTTTTACATTACATAATAAAACTGTATGCTTGTTGTAAGAACCTCAAAAGTATATTAACTGTAATGGGAGGCTAGTTTTCTCCTTTATTGCTTTTTCTCTTTGTAAATTATAATGTTGTTTCACTTTTAGGTAATATAAGAACACATGCTCATGGTAAAAATCTCAACAATATAGATGCCAGAGGAAAAACAATGGAAATCTGCTTTCTCACCTCACCCTATCCTTAACCTCCCCCTCTCCAGCCCCTGAGATGCTAGTTTCTAGATAAGGAACCCTCAAAGCTGTTGCTAAGTTGTGGGGAGGTGTCTCTTCTAGTGACAGGACCATGGGCTCAAGCTCAGGAATGGGAAGCTGGCTCTGCCATTTAGTTGCTGTGTGACCCTCAGGCATCTACACAACCTCTCTGAGCCTTTCTGGGAGCTGGTAAAGAGGAATTTTGGGATGAGGGCTGTAAAGCCCCTGGCACAAGTCCGTGCCCTGCAGACAGCCCAGGTGACTGTGTTGTGTGATGGTCTTGGCAGGTTGGGGACCAGATTCTGGGGGTGAATGGGCGGAGCTTCCTGACCATCCTTCATGACGAGGCGGTGAAGCTGCTCAAGTCATCTCAGCACCTCATCCTGACCGTGAAGGACGTCGGGAGGCTGCCCCACGCCCGCACCACCGTAGACGAGACCAAGTGGATTGCCAGTTCCCGGATTGGGGAGAACGCCACAAATCCGGCAGGGTCTGACCACTGTGCTCACCCTGAGCCCCGTTTTCTGAAAGCCAGCAATGGGCACCCCCATCCCTCCATCAAGGCCCGTCTACAAAAGGCCACTCCATTTCTAAGAGCCCAGATCCAAACACAAGGGGTTGTTTTCACTTGCGCTGTGGTCCTGAGCACATCCCTTCTTTCCTGGCCTCAGTTTCCCTGTGGAAAGAAGAATTACAGGATCCCTGATGTCCCTTCCAGCTCTCGCCTCCTTGATTTGCCCTCAGGCAAATCACATAGTTTATTCTTTGGCCCTTAGTCTCTTCATCTGCAAAGTGGGGTTCTTAATCCCTGCCCCCATCTGTTAATGAGGATCGCATGAGTTAATTTGGGGAAAAGAGTCTTGGAAGTCATAAAATGAGATACAGTTACCAGGTGGCCCCATGGCTGGTAATATAATGTCTCACCTTTTGATTTCCATCACAAGTCTCCAACTGGTGAGACAATACAATCCAGAAATACTTTTTCTTGTTTTTCTTTCCTTCTTCCTTCCTTTCCTCCCTCCTTCCCATTTTTCCCTTTCATTCTTTTTCTTCCTTGTCTCCCTTCCTTCTTTCCCTTCCCTCCTCTTTCCTTTCTCCCACCTGCACGGTATTATACATGTTTTAAAAAAAATGAGTTGCCGAAGTTTAAAAAGACATCAAGTTTCCCATAAAAAGCTGGGTTTCTGGCTTCTTAAAGATCAAGAAGTCTGGCAGCCTGCGCAATACCTTGAGGAGTTATGGGCTGTGGCTGAGCTGTGGCTGTCCCCTTGAGTTGCATCTTGGGGTCTTCAGTTCAGCCCGGTCTGCATCCTCCCTAATGTTGGCCTGACCCTGAGGCCATGACTCAGTTGTCATTTATCCACTTCTCTCCTTACCTTATATCCCCGGGCCCCATGGGGTTGGTAACAACTCAGGGGTTTGCCTTGTGTGGTTTTAGAAATCCTGCTCACATATTGGTCAAAACCATCTGTCTATCCATCTGCAGTCTGTCCGCCCAGGACTTCACATACCCACAAGCAGCCCCAGCACTGAGCTGTCAGCAAGCGGGAGGTCAGGATGCCAGGGTTCTCGCAAAGCTTTGCCTGTTCCCTTCCGGACGATCCTCCCTTTCACTCGTGCCGAGTTGCTCTGCTCAGCCAGGTGGCTGAAGCTGCTTGTCTTTCTTCACAGGTTTCCTGGGGATCTCACAGTAGATGGGTCCAGCAAGGTATAGTGTCCATCTTCTGTTTCTTCTGTTTCTCCTCTCTGGGAGCGCTGGGCAGGAGGTGGTGAGAGAGGTTTACATACCATATCTCATTTCAGCCCTGCAGCCCATGCGCTGTCTGTCCATCCCCCATGGTACACACGTGCAGGGTGCTGCTGCCTGGGCTCCAACAGCACATTCCAGGGAAGGAACCACACACAGCAACTAAACAAACTTACAAATAAATATCTCATAAAAGATGTTCGGGGCCATCAGGGCAGGGCCCGCTGTTAGGAGAGAGAATAGCAGATGCAGCGCCTCATTTAGATGGGGGCGCAGAGGGCTGGGGCAGAGGGGAATGGCCTCGCCGAGGGAGTGCTTGACATTGGAGCTGTGGACTGAAGGTTAAATAGAAGTTGGTGGGGTCAAAGTGTGGGGGTGGTGGGGTGAGCCAGTCAGAGGGAACAGTATGTGCGAGAACCCTGAGGCAGGGAGAGGCCTTGGGCTGTAGGAAGAACAGAAGAAAGGGGGGGAGGCACGGGGGGGACAGAGTGAGCGAGGAGGCGGGAGCAAGGTGATAGACGGGGTGGGGGGAGGCGATGGCCAGATCAAACCGGTCTTCGTGGGCCACACTCAGGGACTGGCTTCTAACCTGGAATAACGGGATGGCGCTGAAGGGCTTTTAGGAGATCTGTGTCTTTGTGGCCTCCCAGCTCCCGAGGAGCTCTGACTTCCCGGGCCCCCTGTCTGTCTGCCTTTCAGCCCGGCTTCTGCAAGGGGCCAGCGGGCTCCCAGGTGACCCTGAGCAGCCTGGGGAACCAGACCCGCGTGCTGCTGGAGGAGCGGGCGCGGCACCTGCTGAGCGAGCCGGAGCGCGCCACCCTGGCCTACTACCTGGACGAGTACCGCGGCGGCGGCGTCTCCGTGGAGGCCCTTGCCATGGCCCTGTTCGAGCTGCTTGACACCCATGCCAAGGTGACCGGCGACCTCCTCGGACAAGGCTGGGGGCTGGGATTTGGCAAGTTCAAGGCCTCTGCACGCTTCCCTAACCCCACTCCTCTCCCTGCCCCCAGTTTAGGAATCAGGCCAGGACTGAACCCTGGGCGGAGGCTGGTGACTAGGGTTGTCCCCTGGCCCCGGACGCTCATAGACTCCTGGGGGAAATAAACAGTTAAAGCCCCATGTAACTGGGGCTCTAAGCACTGGCTTCCACGCTGGGTGCACATACAGAATTGCCTGGATTGCTTTTAAAGAGCCACGTCCAGGCCCTGTCCACACCAGATAAGTACACTGAGCTGTGCGTGGGAACCAGGTGTCAGTGTTTTTAACAAGCTCCCTGGATAAAGTGGGACGTGTGGCCGGCACTGGAAAGTCTGCTCTTGTTCTGTTTGAGGTTCACAAGTTTCACAAAGGAAGAAGCTATTAAATTTGGTAGGAGTGGTTATGCTTGGGAAGACTTAAAAGAGGAAATGGGATTTGGAGACAAGTAGGAAGAAGGGCATTCCGGGTGGAAGGGACAGCCAAGTCAATGGTTTGGTGGTATGGCCTGAGGTGGTGTGTTTGGGGAGTTTCAGTCATGTGTGACCATGGTAGGCTGTGCAGGGAGGAGGTGGTGAGAGAGTAAGCCGTCGGGAAGCAGGATGTGGGCCCAGTGTCCAAGTGAAGTTGTTTGGACTTTTTCCTGAGGGCAGTTGGGAGCCATGGAGGGTTAAGGAGGGGAGGGCAGTGGTCAAGTTTGCACACAAGTCATTTGTGGATAGGGGGTCGGACTGGCCTCACCTGTTGGTGGGGCTCCCTGCTGAGCCGCACGTGTCTCCCCCCACCCCAACCCCCGACCCAGTTCTCGCTCCTCTCCGAGGTGAGAGGTACCATCTCCCCACAAGACCTGGACCGCTTCGACCACCTGGTACTGAGGCAGGAAATCGAGTCAATGAAGGCACGGCAGCCCCGGGGCCCTGGGGCTGGGGACACCTACTCCATGGTCTCCTACGGTGACACAGCCTCATCCACGGGCAGCCAAGTCACCTCCACCACCGTCAGCTCAGCCAGGGTGAGTCACCGCTGCCCCGTCCTTGGCTTCGTGGTCCAGGGCAGGGAGTTGAGATACTGGCTTTGGAGTGAGACTGACCTGAGTTCCAATCCTGGCACCGCCACTTATCAGCTCTGTGCCTTGCCTCTCTGAGCCTCAGTTTCTTCATCTGGGAAAAAACAAATAGCTGTTGAATGCCTGCAAAGTGCCAGGCATGGGCTCTGAGGATAGCTGGGGAACAAGACAGGCGTGAGTCCTGCCTTTATGGGACTCTCACAGCCTGGAGGGCTGGGGGAGAAAGGGGGAAAAGCACAGGTAATTAGACAAATGGAAAAAAAGAAGTACAGTCCTTGGGAGAAGTAAGTGAGGAAACGGCAATGCATTGAGCATGATGTCTGCCTCATGGCAAACACTTGCCAAATGGGAGTGGTAAGGGTATTGGACTGTGGTTTTGAACCCCCCTGCGAGCCCATCCTTTTTCTTCGAAGCCCCAAGACCAGCCTGGCTTTCTCCTGACTTGCAGGCCACCAGGGAATGCATCAGGATGCTAGGAGGCAAATGAATTCCCAGGGGCCTTTGCAAGGAAGGGGCAGGAGGAAATGTCTTGCTGTCCATCATGGGACACAGTGTTCCTGAAGGTCCGCGTGATGGGCAGTGCCTGGGCTAGGGGTCAGGGGGCTGGCTCTGGCTCCTTACACTTTTCCACAGTCATGATTCTTGTCTCCGGGTCATTCAACACCACTTTTCTGTGAAATGTGAGGAAGGAAAGTAGTGTTTCTGAAGCATTACTGCTTCTAGGAGCTGAACCTCCAGCTCTGCTATGTAGAAACCTCAGGACAGGTGCAGTATTAGTTGCCTCTATTTGGTCGAGAGAAGCTGGAGTCCAGACGGGTGCGGAGATGTCCAGGGTTGCACCCCAGGGGGTTGTGGATGAGCCTGCAGCCACCCGGAGACAGGCCTGGAGCAGACACCACTTTCCTTTGCAGACTCCGTCTCCCGATGTAGCATTTCCGCTGGTGTTCTGGGCTCCTGCGGACTTTCACACCTCTGCCCACCATTCCTGCCATCCTGGGTCGCCTTCACTCCCCTAAGAGTCCTTGCCCCTTTCCTGGGGTGACCCAGGAAGTTGCTGCACATCCCTCTTGGGCTCTGGACGTGGCTACAGTTTCCTGCTTTGCCATGAGCAGATCATCCCCGCCCCCACCCGGACTTCCTGTCTGGCTCTGTGCCCACCTTGTATGTGCCCAGGTGATGGGCTGGTTTCAGGCTGCAAGGCCCTGGCTCAGGGACCCATTCTCTGGGGCAGCTCCACTGAAAGTGGCCTTGATAATGTCCGCGTGGGGCTTCAGCAGCGAGAGCCACTGCTCTCCTGCCTGGGGAATTACAGACTGTAGTGCTGTGATGCTCCCTTCAGAATCAGGAATGAGACGGCCAGAGAGAGGGATGGGGTGTGTTCTAGCCTGGGAGGCAGGAGATTAGGTTCAAAGCTGGGTCTTCCTGGGCCTCAGTTTCCCCACCTGTGGACTAGAAGGGCGCTGACTTGCAGGTTAAGGCACCCTAAGGAAGGCAGAGCTCAGAAAGGCCATGGGATGGTTCTGAGCAGAGGGAAAGGAGGGAGCTGGAGCCCTCCCCAAGCTTCTGAGCTGGGAATGGCACTGAGAACGTGTCACTCTGAGAGTCCATGGCCCACCAGCTGGGACATGGATGTCAGGATTAGGACTGACGGAGACCAGGAAGGGCTCCCTGAATTTAAGAGAAAGTTGTGATAGGCAGGAGAGGCAGTGCGGGAAGACAGTCACATTGTCTGGGGCGGAGTCCGCTGCCGGCTTATTGGGAGAGCTGAGTGAGAGAATGCCTGTGGGCCGGGCTGAGGAGCTCCCCTGCTTGCGCCTGATCTCAGACATGCTGCCCGCACCCCGAGGGCAGGTGGAGCCCTTCTTTCCTCCCCAACCGTGCTGGGGAAAACCACCCTGAGGATTTCCATCCAAGGCCTTCTGGATACTTTCTGGAAAGTGCTGGACTGAGGAACTGCCCATGTGCACACACATCGTGGGGCCCCAGGGGCTGCATTCCTCAGCCTCCCAGCTTTTCTGCCACGTCAGGGCTTCGGCACCCCCAAATCCAGGCCTTCTCTAACTGGGGCTTCTGAACAGAGGCCTCCTCCAGGCTCTGCCTATATGAGCAGATGTGACCCTGGACAAGTCATTCCATCCTCTGAGCTTCAATTTCTCCATCTGCCAAATGGGAATAACGACGCCAGCCATGTCTGGGGTCAGGTGAGCCACCCAAAGTGAATGAGCACTGCCTGAAGGCCCTTCTCAAGGACAAGTGTCATTTCTGCCCAGGAGTGGCGTCCCCCGTTTCCTTCAAGGGCCATGCAGCGTGAAGGGGCGCTGGCTCAGCAGCAGGGACTTTTCTTCCGCTCTCCCTCCTTTAGTACTTCCCAAAGCATTGAAAGTATATAGAAAAGGGATTTGGAGAAGTATGTATTTTGCCTTTGTGTGATTATGCTCGGGGGTGGGGGTTGTTGGTATTCCCACCCCATCCCTAATATTTATTTGATGTATTTTTCTTTTTGCCTTTTGCACACCTTCTTCCCCAGGAGCGGCTGCTGTGGCTTATAGACCTAATGGAGGTACCGTCCTTCCTGTTGGGTTGGGTTGTGGAAGTTCCTTAGCCACCCCCTTCTGTCTGCGCCCAGCCCTGGTGGGATCTGGGGATTCTTCTTGGCTCTCACTGTCTCTCCTGGTTGCTCATTCATTGGGTCTTCTCAGGCTGTGGAGTGGGACTACCCCCTGCTCAAATCCCAGCTCTGATGTCTTCTTGCTGTGTGACCTTAGACAAGTAGTGTCACCCCTTGTGCACCGTTTTAGGATCTGTAAAATAAGAGTGATCATTTCTGTTCTGTGGAGATGAGTTGAGAACTCTTGGCTTTGCATGTGCCATGCCTTCTTGCCTGGACTGGTCTCCTGCCCACTTCACATGGCCTGGCCATCTTCTGTGTGTGCTTTAGCCCTCAGTTCAGATGCCATCTCTTCAGAGAAGACTCCCCTGGTCCAATTCTGAAACTTCCTTGATCCTGTAAAGGATTGTGATTTTCAGCCTCTGGCTTCCCACCCATGTGGGCTTCCTTTTGTCCTAGCTTTTGCTTCATTATAATCTAATAATCTATACAAGCCTTTCTGTTCTTCCCCCTTGACCATGAGTTTCTTTCTTTTTTTTTTTTTTTTTTTACATGGGCAGACACCGGGAATCGAACCCGGGTCCTCTGGCATGGCAGGCGAGCATTCTTGCCTGCTGAGCCACCGTGGCCTGCCCAACCATGAGTTTCTTGAGGGCGGCAATGGTGTTTGTAGACACCACTGAGCCCCTAATGTCCAGCTCGGAGCCTGGTCCATATGAACTGCTTTTTAAATAATAATAGTAGCTGATGTTTGATGAAGGCTCTCCATGGCACTGTGATAACACTTCACAATTGTATCTTCTTTGACCCTCCTAGTAACTGGGAGTGGCAAGTACTGTTATGATCCCCGTTTTACAGAGAAGAAAACTGAAGCCCAGAGAGGAGAAGCAACTTGCTTAAGGTTGCACAGCTAGTAAGTGGTAAGAGTCAGGATTCGAACCCAGGTCTGCTTGTCTCTGAGCAGATGCTGTTAAGTTCCACAGTCTGGTTGTGAGTCCTCCCTGTAGGTTCTCACCAGCTGTTTGTTAAGTAACATCCATTCACCATCCATCCATCCATCTATCTGTCCATCTGTCCATCCATCTGTCCATTCATCTATCTCCCCTCCCTCCCTCCTTTTCTTCCTTCCTTCACTTACTCTTGGCCTCCACCTCCCCATGTGCATGACCAAGGCAAATCTCCAAGACTTCTGAAATTCTTACAGTTGAGAGTCCTTTCTGAATCAGGGGGAGACGTGTCAAGGAATACAGTTCCACAGTCCTGCCACGTTTCTGCGTATTTGAACAAGGGCTTCTGCATTCCTCCAGAAGGAGTGCTCAAAATCATATTTTCACGTTCACTAATAAGTGCTAGGCATTGCACTGCAACACCACCACATATTGTTACTTTCTGCCCTAAGAATGCTGAGAAACAACCCCCAAATATCAGTGGACAACAGTCACAATACTTCCATTTCATGACCCAAATCCTTTCTCTTCGAGCACTCATGTGCTTTCCATGTCTCCATTATGACACTTGTCATGTCACTTGACCTGTTCATCAGTTGGTCTTCCCCAACAGATGGAGAGAGCTCGTGGGGCGAGGACAGCTCTTCTGTCTGTGTCCCTAGTGCCAGCCCAGGGCCTGGCCTGGAGCAGCGGGGCAGGAAATGTGGAACTGAAATGAAAAGGAAACCACCCTCCCCAGCTCCTCCACATTATCTTCTAACATTCCAGCCTTCTAAACATTCGCCTCCTGTATCATAGGAAAATGTCCTTCGTTCTGGCATTCAGACAGGCAAGGTGGTTTCTGGCGGCTGGGTATCGGTGACCCAGATGCCTCAGATGGATGCCCCAAATGGAGCCAGTTTCCATTTAGCCTGAATTCCCTGGACAAAGCTGCAAGGTTATCAATCCCAGGTTAAACATGGCTCATTCTCCAGCCGGCTCCCCTCAAACCAGACACTATCAATCAAAAGAAATCAGCTGCAGCCTTCCCTCAGTGACAAATTGTGTTTATTTTCCATTTGTCTAATAGAGTCAGCCCTGAGAATTTTTTTGCTGCCTCCAGATAATATCATTTCCCCCCATAAAGAATGTTGGCCCAGAAAGCTCAAAGCACTATTGATTGAAAGGAGAAGAAAGGCCTGCCTGACATTTCTTGAATTCCTCTTCATCTAGTGCAAGCAGGCCCGTGGCAGAGGGACTGAAGTGCACAGGCTTTGGAATCCCACTGAGCAGTTCAGCTCCCCCAACCTAGCTGTGTGACCTCGGGCAGGTGACGTCAGCTTTCTGAGCCTCAATTTCTGCATCTGTGCAGTGGGCTGATACCTGCCACCTGCGGATTATGACTATGTGGTGAGATCAGGAGTGGGCCTGCCTGGCTCCATGCAGGTGTGAGCATGTGGGAGTTGCCTCTGTTAGTATTCTGAAGGCTGGTAAAGGACCTGAAGAGAAGCACAGAAGAAAGGAGATTATAGAGGCCAAGGCCAGCCTCTCCCCACAGGGAAGATGCCCTTGAGGACAGCAGCAGCAACGGGGATTTGTCCCAGTCTCCACCTCAGGCCTTTTCTGCCTGACTTGGAGGGAGTTTTGTATCCCAGGTGACTTGGAGGGAGTTTTGTATCCCAGGACTCATGTGCATTCAGAGGGACTCCATGGGCCTGCCCAAGGCTGCAGGGGCTGGACTGCCCCTCCCTGGCCTCCATGCCTCCCTCCTCACAGTGGCAAAATGAAGATGGGGAAGCTTCAGCCTGTCTTAGGCCCCTCCAGCCCCAGAGACCCCTGATTGTTAAGGCAACTCTTTCCAGAAACAGGGAACAAACTGTCAGACCCCCTCCCCACTCCTGCCGTTCTCACTTTGGTCCAGCCTGGATGGGTTTAGAGAATACTCTGCTGGGCAAGTCCTTCCTCAATGGGGGAACAGGAAGGAACTCCATTTATTCCCTCACACCCTCATTCCCTCCCTCATTCATTCATTCATTCATTCATTCATTCATTCAGTATTTCCTTTATTCACACAGCAAGCATTTGTTGAACACATACTACGTGCCAGGCTCTGAGCCAGACACTGACCACTCAACAGCGAGAGATGCAGCACCTGGCCTCCTGGAGTTTAGCAAGTCTAACGATAGAGGCAGCCTCACAGGGACAACCTAATTCACACTCTGATAGGTGGGGTGACAGGTGAAGTTAGAGCATATGGCCTGGCCCTGACCTGTCCAGGGCAGCAGGGGAGAGATGTTGGAGCTGAGGTCTGAGGTTGTTGGCTTCACCCGGGCAGTGGGAGTAGCTCAGTGAGTAGAAGTAGCTTAGTGAGTGGAAGTAGCTTAGTGAGTGGGAGTAGCTTAGTGGGAATGGGGTTGGCATATGTGAGGGCCCCAAGCTGGGAGGCTCACAGACCCTTGATGAACACAGGGAAGTCGATGGGGCCAGAGCATCAGGACTGGGGGCCGGAGCTGGGGTCAGGGGCAGGAGGAGCCAGGGACTTGGGTTCCATCCTCAGCGCATGGGGCAGCACCGAAGGTCTTCAGTGAGGAAGTGATGTGAGCCTGTTTGCATCTTGTAAAATGCTTGCCCTGCAGTGTGGAGAGAGGTCAGAGGCAGGCTGGAGGGGATAATGGGGGTGGCTGGGGGCTGCTGCAGATGTCCACGCACATTGGGGGGCAGACTGGCTCCATGTCCTCCTCCCCTAGGAAGCCCCCAGAAGCCGCTGAGTGCCTAGACAGGGCACCGCAAGGATGGAGTTTGTCTCCCCTTGGGGAGAACAGCCCACTCCATCCTGAGACCCCTCAACACAGTCCCCTGGCCCCAGAACAGACAGCCCACCAGAGACATTATTGCCTCAGGGTGGCTGCAGTGGCAGAGGGCATGGGGAGCCTCCTCGCGGCCAGTATTTAGCTGTGTCTTCAGAGGGTTCCAGAACATCCTCCTCCCTGTGGGAACTCTTAGGGGTGCTGGCAGCTGTTCCCACAGAGAGCCAAGCCCACAGGAGGTCAGAGGCTGTTGGCTAGCCCCTGCTCTGCCCTCAGCCCTAAATTTCCCAGCTACCAAATGAGGAAGTTGAAGGCAACTTTGAGTTGACTTGAGATTCTTAACCATTTCTGTGCCATGAACCTTTTTGGCAGGGTAGGGAAGCCCTTGGTTTCCATCTTTAGAGTAACACCTGGAAATGCTTAAAACAAAATACATAGAACTGCACAGAGAAATTATATATTACAATGCAGTTTTCAAAACACCGAAACAAATCATAAAATGTGCACATTATGAGCACATTAAAAGCAAAGCCTGGCCACTGGTTAGTGACAGCTATAATTGTGAAGCTGCAATGAGTGTAAATGGGATTCGGAGGCAACTGCAGCAACTGGACTGTGATAGGAAAGATCTATGACTTCTTTTGGCGCCAGTGTCACAAGTACTCCCGATTCTACTGGGGGGTTGTTATCTATGTTCATTAAAATGGAAGGAGGCGCTCCACTGCAGTTAGAGGCTAGTAGAAATAAAGATGGTGTGTGTCCTCCCAGCCGGGTTCACAGGCCCCCCGCATTCCATCCAGGGGACCCTCGTTATGAATGCCTGTCCTCAGGCTTCTTCCAGGCCTGGCCTCCTGGAGATTCTGGGTCAGACGGTCAGTCGGGGGCTGAGCTACTGAGCTACTCTACCATGTCCTTTTCTGATGACCACCGGGAGAGAGATGCTGGAGGCATCTTCAGCTTAGCAGATGAAGCAGTGTGGTTAACAGTGGAACAAGCTTCCTTGTGATGTAGTGAGCCCCCTGTCTTGGGAGGTGTTCATGCAGGGGCCTCCCAGGGGCCTTTCTGCTTTTGTAGTTCAATGACCAACAGCATAGTGGGAAGAGACAAGCTGGTAAAAAAGTGCTGGCCTGGCATTGAGGAACTGACAGGGTGTCAGCCACCCCAGCGAGTCTGGGCCCCAGTCCCCTGCGTTTGGAGCTGTTTCCCAGTCCACACTTCTCACCTCCCCTACCACCTCCCAACCCCACCTCCCCACACGTGCAGAACTTGGGGTCAGACAGTTCCCTATCTCCATTAGCATTTCTCTGTCCCCAGGATCTGGTCCCATAATCCTTCTGGATCCCCCCTTCACCCTGGGCAGCCCCATTGGCCCACCACCTAGCGAAGCCAGGGCTTCTTGCTCTCACCCCCTCCCCCCATCCCATCATTCCTACCCCCAGCTCCAGCCATGCCACCACCCCTTTCTTTTCTCTTTTCCTTCCTTTGTCTCTCCCCTTCCCTCTCCTTTCTCTCTTCTCTTAATCTCACTCAGCCCGCTCTGGTCACTCTCTTTTCTCAGTCTCTCTGTCCTTCGCTCCCTACATCTGCAGCCCCTAGATCAGAAATCTAGGCCCCTGCTGATGACTTCCAAAAGCCAATTGTAACTTAGTGCCTCAGTTTCCCCATATACAGAAAGAGGGAGGGGCCACCCAGCCTCAACCTCTGTTGTTTTTTGGAGTGGGATGAAGGGAGCATCTTGGCTTGACTTCAGAGTAAAGAAGCAGGAAGAAAAAGAACTGAAAATAGCACCTTATATAAGAGCTCTTCCATTGTAATGAGGGGAGAAGGCCTAGAAACCCAGGACTTGGGCAGGAGTAGGGGGGTGCTCACTTGCTGAGGTGGTGCTGGATGCCCAGCAGTGCCTGGGCTGTGACAATGTCCAAGCAAAGCCTTAGCTCCCTTTAATTCAAATCTCAAGTCCACCTGAAAGGTCAGCACACATGATGGCCCCGCATTGTTTCATTTCTGTTGATGTGTTTCTTGTCCTCCCTGCAGTTTTCCCAAACTAGAGCCAAGGCGTTCTTTTCTCTTAAGGAAGGGAATATTTTGAGCTGGTCATAGTTTTGAGGACAGAGGAGACAGGAATAAGGGCAGCAGGTCTTGGAGGTTTGCTGGCTTTGGTGGAAAGCAGGGTTTTTTGCCCGGGATGTACAGTCAGAACTCTAAAGAGGCTCAGCTTCCTGCCCCATCCTTGCTGTGTGACCTTGGGCAGGAGGCCTTCCCTCTCCGAGCCTCAGTTACCTCAACTGCAGTGTGGGTGAAGGGTCCTACCTGGCAGGATTAATTGAGCTGCCTGGTCTGGGCTCTGGCCCCGGAGGGTGCAAGGGCAGAAGGGGCCCCAGGCAGCTGGAGGGGGTGGGCAGGACACACAGGCCTGGCTCCTACCTGAGCTCTGACCTTGATCCGCCTCTTGAAGCCTACTGCACAAGCGTTTCTGCTGACGCATCCCCTGGGTTCCTAGCCTGCTGTCTGCAGCTATTTCAGATGCACATGGAGCATGGCTTGGGGACTCGGGGCTCCTGAGCGTCTGGATTTGGCAGATGGAGCCTGGCAGGGCTGCGCTCTGGCCCGTCTGCCATTTGCTCCACTTCAGGACCCCTCCCAGAGCTGGATGTTTGTCTCCCCACACCCCAACCTGCTGCCTGGATTTTCGGATGCTGTGAATAGCAGAGAATGAGGCTGAGGCCAGGGGCCGCTGATGCCTTCTCTCCTGTTTCAGACGGAGTCCCTCGTGGGCCCCTCTGGTTCTAACCACGCCTGGGGTTGGGATTGGGTGGCATGGGCTTCGGAGTGATCCAAACCTTGGTTAGAATCCTGATCTGCTACAGAATGGCTATGTGACCTTGGACAAGTCACTTTCCCCTCTGAGCTTTAGACACTGCATGTGTAGAAGGAGGAGAATCACAGGGTCTGCCTCTTGGGGCTGTTGGCAGAATCAAATGAGACAATGTAAGTAAAGCACCCAGTGTGGACGGCCTCCCTAATCTGTAGTTCTCTAATATTTTTAACCAGGAGAAACTCACACCTTCCCTTTGGTGCATGGCAAAGAAATGCTGGGTCCGGATCCTTCCTCCCCCCTCCCAGGGGGCCCCTCTACTCAACCAGCCCCATTGATGATCCTGAACAAGAGTTTGTGAGCAGCTACTATGCATGACCCTCTGCCTGGTGTTGGGATTGTCGTGATCTCATCGTCTTTCCTCATAAGTCAGGGCTACCTGATAAGCGCGTATTGACTGAGTGCACAGAGTTCCTACCGCATCAAACAGGCCAGAGTTCCATCTCTTTGGTCCCACCTGGCTTCTGCCAGGGTTGCCTGCAGGTGGGATGCCTGGGGGAGGAGGGGAGGTGGCAGAGGCTGCGCCTCCTAGGGGCTCTCACTTCCCCCGGTGCCTCCTGCTGAAGCCTGGGCTACCACTGTCTATGCTTAGGGGGTTAATTACATTTATCCACCCCCAGATGCCTTGATTCAGGATGACCCGGGTTGCCCAGTTGCATGGTTTTCAGGGAGTGCCGGACTGAAATGGGGTCTCCGGGGTGGGGCTGCTGAAGGGGAGCTCTACCAGCTTCCTATCCAGTGAGGTGTTCACGTAATCCAGGGAACGTCTTAGCAGTTTGGTGGGTTGCTGGCGGCAGGTTTGCAGGGCCTTCTGGGCTTCTGATGCACTGAACAATCACCTTCCGACATGTATTGTGCCTGGCCCTGTTCTGAGCTGCTCACAAGTAATAACGTGCCAAATACTCACATCAACCCATGCAGCAGGCACTGATGGGGAAACTGAGGCACAGCTAGGCACGCATAAGTGGCTGAGCTGGGTGTGATCTCAAAGAAGCCTCAGAGATGGCAAAGCCTGACCCGGTGCCACTAGTGAGTGGGTGAGAAAATAGCCCATCACTGCCCCTCACTCTCTCCAAGGACCCCCTATGCGCACACACACACACTGACTCATGAAGCACAGGGGCTGCCAGCAGCATCTTCCCGCTGGGCAGTGTATAGGAGACAGGGTCAGAGAAAGCAGACTGTGGAGAAGTGGAGACCCAGGTTTGCACGTCCACGTCAGCTTCGTCAGCCTGACTTTGTCACAGAGGCATCGTGGGGACCAGACTGGGGGCTCTGGGTGGGAACAGCTCCTCTGCAGCTCTGGGAGGCCGAGCAGCTTGCTGCTTGGTAGATACCCAAGTCTGGCCTTCATAATCGCCTGCTCCTTCCCTGTCTCCAAATGCTCAGTACTTCAGGGAGATCATTCGAGAGGTGAGAGGCAGATCAGTGTGGAGTGGCCCGGGGCCTCTGCCGTGGGGGTTAGGGGTGGAGACCCTGCCCATCCCCACCCCCTGTGCTTTCTCTCAATCAGGCTACTGCTTCTGCTCTCCATGGTGACAGCAGCAGCCTCTTCACTTATCTCCCTGCCCGCTTGGCCTCCTCCCCATCATGGCCAGAGTGATTGATTAATTCAGTCATCGATTCAGTCACGTATTCATTATTTTACTTAATAAATATGTATCAAGCAGCCACTGTTCTGAGCACTAGGGATAGAGTGGGGACCAGGTAGTACTAACAAATCCAGCCTTCACAGAGTTTATATTCTAATGGGAGAGACAGACAATCAGCAAATAAATAGGATGACATCAGGTCATGATAAACGTTATAAAACAAAGCAAAACAGGGGCAGGGATAGACAGACGATGGGGAATATTATCTTAGGGCTGGTCATGGAAGGCCTCTTCAGGGTCAGAGCCAAGGAAGTGAACCGTGAGCCCAGTACAGGCTGAGAACCAGCAAATGCAAAGGCCCTGAGGCAGGAATAAGCCATCATGTTGGAGAGGCAGCAAGAAGGGGCCAGACTGTGTGATTGCATGAGTGTGGAGTTTGGAATTTCCTCCAAGCAAAGATGCAAAGTGACTGGAGGGTTGTGTGCTGGGAGAGACATTATCTGACTTATATTTCAGAGATTACATCCTGGCTGCTGCATAGAAACTAACAATCAGGGATAAGAAGAAAAATAAGGCAGGGAAGGGGGGTGGGAATTGCGATGTTAGGGGGAGTTCAGGTAGACCTCATCTAGAAGGCGATTTGGATAGAGTCTCGAAGGATCACACCTTGTGGAGAGCTGAGGGGCAGAATGTTCCAAGCAGAGGGAGCTGCCTGTGTGAAGGCCCTAACGTGCCTGCAGTGTGACTGCAGAGGGCAAGAGCAGTGGGGATCTGCAGAGCAAACCTGACCATGTCTCCATGGCAACCCTCTGCCCTCAGATTCAAGTCCTGGCAGTTCCACTCATGCTCCGGCTGAACATTCTTGAACATCCTTTATCTTCTTCCTACTTTCTCTGTAGATTCTTGAATATCCTCTATCTTTTTCCTACTTTATATGCAACCTTCCCTGTGTCTGTAACAGACCCATCTTTCCTTTCTCTTCCCATTGCATCCACAAGACTCAGCTTTAAGTGGCACAGCCCCCCAGGAAGCCTCTCTTAAATCAATCAGGGTTCTCCAGAGAACAGAACCACCAGGATTATATACATCAAGAGATTTATTTTAAGGAACTGGCTAATGCAGTTGTGGGGCTGGCAAGTCCCAAATCTGTAGGGCAGGCTGGAAATTCCGGTAAAAGTTAATATTGCATTCTTGAGTCCAAATTCATTAGCAGGGACCAGCAGGCTGGAAACCGGGGCAGGAGCTGATGGTGTAGTCTCGAGGCAGAATTTCTTCTTCTCCAGGAAACTTCAGTTTTTTTGCACTTATGGCTTCCACCTGATTGGCCAAGGCCCATCCATGTTATGGTGGACAATTGCCTTCACTTAAAGTCAACAACCAACTGCAGAAGCTAATCCCATCTCCAAAATACCTCCACAGCAACATCGAGGCTAGTGTCTGACCAAACAACTGGACACCATCATTTCACCATGTTGACGCACACAAACATGCTTCTCCCTGGGCTTCCACAGGCACCTCTGTTCCCTCACCCTGTGCCCTCTCCACACAGTCCCTTGTTGCTCATTTACTCATTGGCCAACCCCAAGGGCCTCCAAGCTCCCTGAAGGCAGCTCCCTGAAGACAGCCTTCCCTATGGAGGGGTGCCCAGCCCCTCATCAGTCCGGAGCTGCAGAGGTGACCCATATTGATCTCTTCTGCACTTGGGATTTGAGTCTGGCGTGGGTGGCCGTGGCTCACTGCACCCTGGACAGAGAGAAATGGCTCCCCTGAGCTCTCTAGACCATCCAGCCTCAGCGCAGTGTCCCCAGAGGGAGCAACCCGCTTCTTCCAATGAGCTGAAGAAGGAGGAAATGGACACTGTTGCAAAACAAGGCCTGTTGAAACCCTGAACCAACCCTCTCAAGGTTAAAACCATCAAGGCCTGGGCACAATGTATTTCCCCTTTTCCACACCCTTCTGGGATTCTTTCCTGGAGCAGGGGAGAGAGAACCCTTGGGTGTGGGGGTGTTGAGCACATTGCTTAGTCCTGGGCACCAGAATTCCTAGTCAAAGCCAGGGTCACCCATCAGCATCTCCAGGCAGTGCAGGGGCCACCTGCGAATGATGGGACTGCCTCAGAGAAAAACTAACTTCAAAAGGTCTGACAGGAACACTGGCATTCATTTTACACATATGTAAATTCCAGTGGCATGGGGCCTGTCAGGACTCTCATAAACCACGTGAAGGTGCCCTCGGGCCCCAGAAATTTAGGTTGCTGGAGAGCAACCCCGTTTTCCCCCTCTGGTCTTATAATTGCTCACCTCGCTTTCTTCTCTGTTTCTAGAACACCCTGGACCTGGAGGAGACTGGCCAGGCTGTCCAGGGCAGTGTCAACACCCTCCCAGATGTTTCCCTGGTAAGACCTCCTCTGATTCTTTAATGGTGTCCTGCCCGGACTCTGGGGCCTGCTTCTCCGGGTGAGAGAACAGGGTCCCTGCGTGTGCCCCCAGACCCAGCCAAGGCCTGGGCACCAGGTGCAGCATCTCTGCCGTCTCCCACAGGGCCAGGAAGGCTGGGTCCTGGCGATTTTAGGTGGAGCGTCAGGCTTCTTGACCACAGCCTGTTTGCCGAGTTGGTGCTTGCTTTTAGTGTGTTACCTGACTATTATCGGAGCAAGACTGAAGTGGAGTAGGTGGAGAAAACCCTTGAAGAGGCACATGCCTAGGCCAGGAATGACACTTAAATCTGACTTTCTTCTTGTGGGCACACAGTAGCTTGAATGGTCCTTTTGTGATAATGGCCCAAATGACTTGTTTTAAGACGGTCTATTTATTCAGAGCTTGCTATAGCCAGGGAGGTAGCCACCTGCATTTGCATTTGGCAGAGCATCATAGGCAGGCTGAGGAGTGGGAAAGCTTTATACTGGGAAAAAAGATAGGCCCAAGTATGCCCTGATTGGAGGCTGTTGGCCTGGGGAAGGTGGAGGCAGGTTAAATAGAAGCGAAGCATCTAATGCGATTGGCTGGGGACACGTGGCTTTCCCCCAGTGACTCTTGAGTAGCATTGGAACTGGAGCCCGATTGCCTGGATTCAGATCCCACCTCTGTCACTTACTGCGTGACCTTGGGCAAGTTTCTTAACCTCCCCATCCATGAAATGGGGATGATGATAGTGTCCCAGCCCCAAAAGTTTGTGACAAGAGATAAATTATGTAAAGCATTTAGAACAGTGTCAGCAATGTAACCAGAGCTATGTTAAGTGTCGCACGTGGACATGAGCAAATAGTAATCACGCTGTCCACAGCTGCCACCCACCAGGCACCTGCTGGATCACAGGGACTTAGCTAGCACCTTATATGCACTTACACACGGTGACTTTCCCCGTGCACCTCATGCCCAGCACCGTCCAGCACCACCCAGCAGCATCCCAGCCCGGGTCCTCGCTGTGGCCACCCTCCCTCCCTCCAGTTGATCACCTCTCCCATTTCAGTAGCCAAGAGGACCCCCTAAAAACAAAAGCCAAAGAAATGCTTTCCCACCCCCCATCCTCTTCATTAAGTCTCATACCCCGTGACAAGTCCTGGCTGTTGCCAAGGACTTCAGTTCCCAAAGGTAATGATGTTGTTCCCGGGGAAGCCCGCCAAGATCCTGATGCTTATCAGCTGCTGAGATGCTGGGGAGAAGTTTTCCGCTTGGGTGTTGCATAATTCAGAGCGGCGGGGCCAGGAGCGATAGAGCAGGGACAGAATTCCAGCCAGGCCTGGCACTTCTCAGAAGTTCGGGCCTCCCCTCTTCCAGCCACCATGAGCTCTGACTCCTTTTATTCTTGCTGGGTGTTTTGGCAGGATGATGTCAAATCCATCTCCAAGGGGCTGCCCGACTTCATGCCACCGCCACCTACACCACCTCCGGCCCAAGGCCTGGCCCGGCCACCCGCGCAGCCAAGGAAGATGGCCAGAGAAGACTTCCAGACACCTTCCTCCGAGTTTCCCCACTCGGGCATCGTCTTCTCGGCTCTGCACAACCACAGCCCACCAGCGGGCACCACACCGGCCCCAGCAGCTTCCCCAGCACAGGACTCGCCCTCCTCTCCCATCTATGCCTCTGTCTCCCCTGCCAAGCCCAGCTCCAAGAGGCCGCTGGACACCCACCTGGCCCTGGTCAACCAGCACCCCATCGGCCCCTTCCCACGGGTCCAGTCGCCTCCGCACCTGAAAAGTCCCCCTGCAGAGGCCCCGGTGGCGGGGGGCTGCTTCCCACCACCCTCGCCTTCCGGCCACCCAGACCAAACAAGCACAAATCAGCACTTTGTCATGGTGGAGGTGCACCGGCCTGACAGCGAGCCGGACGTGAACGAAGTGAGGGCGCTGCCCCAGACGCGTGGTGAGTGCCCACGGACCTCAGGGTTGGGGGGCCAGGCATAGTGGGCCCAAGCTGGGTGGCCTCGGCAGGTCCCTGTCCTCCACAGGTCCATCTACATGGGGTGGGATTAGGTGCCCAGATGTGCCCAGGCTCAGGTCAGAGTGGCCAGAGGGACAGGATCCTGAGGCCCCTATTAAGGTGGCCTTGGAGTTTGAAGTACGAGTTTGAATCCTGGCCCTGCCATTACTAGCTGTGTGGCTCTGACAGGCCACTCCACCTCTCTGAGCTGCCTTCCCCATCATGAACAGCTCTTCAGGGTTGCTGTGAGGGGTGGGGGATCCTCCCCAGCTCTCCTTGTCCCCCCAGCCCTAATCAGCCTGTATTTGTCTAACAGTTGCCCCAAGATTGTGAGCTTGTCGTGGGTGGGGTGGCTTCTGCTATCCTTGCTGGCATGGGTAGGTGCTCGGGGAGCAGTGGGTATAAAAACTGCAGGATGGACCTTCCCCACCTTCCCGAGGCCAGTCTGAGGCTGGGGCCCTTGATTTTCCAGTGGGAGCCCAGCTGAGGAGGCGGAGGGAAGGATCAAACCGGGTTTCCAACCCCTGTGAGTCCGGAACCCTCCGCCTTGGAGAGTGCGCCCCTCCTTTTGATGAGGCACCCGCATTTTGTTGGATTCTGCTGCCATCTTATGGCTAAAATGATCCGCGGGGCCGCTGAGGCCAAGCTAGGCAGCCGGCCAAGTCGGGGGAGGGTAACTGTGCGCCTACTGCTCCCTAGCAGTCCGCTGATGAGGATGCCCAATGCGGGGTCCCTGAATGCAGGTCCCTTAGTCAGGGGAGGCAACTAAGGAGACAGCAGGCAGGATGTGGAAAGAGAAAACAGGGCTATGATGTACGGCCTGCCTGGGCCCACGGGAGCTCACGCTTGTGCAGCTCTTACTGAGGACCAAGCCCTGGTCTAGGAGTCTTCCTATGTCATAAACCCATTTGGCCCAGGCGACAGCCGGAAGAGACTGGTCCTGTTGTTCACCCCCATTTTACAGATGGAAAAACAAAGACACAGAAAGTAACAGTGGAGCCAGGCAGTCTGGGCTCATCTCTGTCTTTGATGGCTTCACTCCCTGCAGCAGATCCGTTAGTCTTTATGATAATCTCTTTGGATGGGCTTGACTGCTTCTCTCTTAGGGAGTACCGAGGCTCAGAGAGCCCATGTGGCTTGCTCCGGGTTGCACAGCTGATTAGTGGAAATGTGAGATTCAAGCCCTATCTGCCAGGTTCCAGAGTGTGGGTTCTTAATCTAGGGTCCAAACTTAGGGTCCAGAAGACAATGCACATAGGGTGGCAGCTCAGGTGTGACTGGTGAGCCAAAAGGCACATGTCCTCCACTCAGCTCAGGCCAGTTGGGGTCATGCAGGGCTGCTGGCCAGGGGTGGCAGATCTTTCATTTTTTTCTCAAGAAACTAGAAATTTAATTTTTATGTTAAATCCCCTAATGTGAACATGTTGGTCCGTCACTAAAAATTGTATGCGTTATAAAGAAAAATCCATATCTGTGAGCTGGGTTTGATGTCTGACCTCTTTTGTAATCATTACCCTGGGGGCTGAGAACTGGGTGGTCTAGGTGGACTGGGTGGAAGTGGTGTCCTTCCGGGCAGGCTGAGTTGAATGGGCAGGTCTTACTAGGTGGGAATGGTGGTGGGTCTCCCTGTTCTCAAGCCCATGATCCCTTCATTTCTTCACTGATGCCTGGGGAATGCCATCCAGCCTTCCTGCCTCCGGCTCTGTCACTTCCTCCAGGAAGCCCTCTCTGGTCGCCACTGAATGAACAGTTTTCTCCTGTCCCCCCACTCTCAGCAGCCTCCACACTCTCCCAGCTCTCTGACAGCGGGCAGACGCTGAGCGAGGACAGCGGTGTGGATGCTGGCGAGGCGGAGGCCAGCGCCCCAGGCCGAGGCAGGCAGATGGTGTCCGCCAAGAGCAAAAGCAGCAAGGAGCTACCTCAGAACGAGAGGACCACAGAGGGGGCCACCAAACCGGTGAGCAAGGACGAGGGGGGAGGGAGGACTGAAGGGGAAGGCGGTCCCCGGGCTGAGAGCAGGGAGGTCCCCGGGAACCAGGCCTCAGCTTGTCTGACTAGGAAGCACTCACTCTCCATTTCCTCCTCCCCCAGCCCCTGGTAACCACCAATCTGCCTTCTCTTTCTGTGGATTTGCCTCTTCTAGATATTGCATGTAAATGGAATCATATATGACTTTCTACATCTGGCTTCTTTCACTTAGCATGATGTTTTGAGGTTTATCCATGATGGTTGAATAATGTTCCACTCCGTGTACACACACCATGGTTCTCTCATCCATTCTCCCACTGACAGACATTTGAGGTGCTTTCACTTTTCAGCTATTGTGAATGATGCTGCTGTGAGCATTTCTGCCTAATTCCCGAGTCCCTATCTTCAGTTCTGTTGGGTGTATTCCTGGGAGTGGACTTGCTGGGCCATATGGTAATTCTCTGTCTAACTTTTTGAAGAATGGACAAAGATTCCAGTTTCCCCATGACCTCCCCAACACTGGTTATTTCCCAAGCTTTTCTTGTTGGTGGCGCCCGGGCCACATGAGCTCCCAGTGAGGAGCCCTGGTGACCCAAGAGGCCTGCCGTGGCCCCGCCCATTCCCCAGTCGGGCCTGCCCACCAGACGGCCTCAGCCAGTGGCCTCCTTCCTCCTCACCCCCCCAGCCTGGACTTCTGGAGCCCACGTCCACCCTGGTCCGCGTGAAGAAAAGCGCGGCCACCCTGGGCATCGCCATCGAGGGCGGCGCCAACACCCGCCAGCCCCTGCCTCGGATCGTCACAATCCAGGTACTTTCCCCCAGGGACCCCGCTGAGGAGCCCTCTCCCAGCATCCCCAGGATCTTGCCACCCCCCGAGGTGACCCAGCACCCGAGGGAGACCCAGGCTGTCACCGAGCCTCAGTTTTCTTTGTCAGGGTGGTGGACACCCAGGTCACAGGGGTCTGGTTGGCCATTCCTGGCCTGCCCTAGTGCTCACCACATAGTGGGGTGCTCGAGGCCAGGCCGGCCTGCCCCTCGGGCCCCCCACGTGCCCCCTGCCCTGCGTCTCGCCCCTGCAGCGAGGCGGCTCAGCCCACAACTGTGGGCAGCTCAAGGTGGGCCACGTGATCCTGGAAGTGAACGGGCTGACGCTCAGGGGCAAGGAGCACCGCGAGGCCGCCCGTGCCATCGCCGAGGCCTTCAAGACCAAGGACCGGGACTATGTGGACTTCCTGGTCACCGAGTTCAACGTGCCGCTCTAGGGGCCACCACCTGCCACCGCCCCCCGGCCCCAGGCCCCAGCCCACCCCCCTCCTGGCTCTGCCAAGCTTCCTTGAGGGCCGGGCTGCCTGGCCAGGGTAGCAGGAAGACACCCCCCACCCCCCCACTCTACCCCAGCCCCCTGGAGCAGAACTGGGCGGGGAAGAGAACTGGCAAGGCAACCAGAAAGAAGGTCAGGTTGGGACCCCCGTCTATGCCGGTACACAGTAGGCGCTCAAACCTGTGTGGACTTTGGGGAGGGGAGACAGGCAGGGGAAGGGCTGAGCACCTGCATCTTGGCACATCCGGCTGAATCTACCAGGGTCTGTTTCTCCGGGTTGGGTGGGGGGTGCCCCGTGCAGCCCCGATGCCTGAGCCTCTGTCAGAGGGAGGTCACATGAGAATCTGTGGACGCGGCCCCCCACCAGGGGCCATCTAGCAGACCCTTTAGTGCCACAAATAAGCATCGAGCACTCCCCCCACACACCCTGTTCCCCTGCCTCCTTAAACCTGTGGTATGTATTATTTATTTCCCTCCCTGCAACCCCAAGGGCCCCAGGGCCCCGTCTTGTCTTCCCACCGCATCCCAGCCCTTCCCAGAGGCCTCGCAGGTGACCAGCAGTGTCCGTGTATTTATATACAGAGCTTATGACTTTAATTTTTCAATAAAGAAATCTGAACAAGGTTAGAGGCCAGTGTGCTGTGTGGACTGCCTGGGTGGCTAGGAGGGCGGAGGGGAGGGGGGAGGGGGACAGAGACTGGTGCTCAGAACATCACACGCGCACCACCCTCCTCCCCTGCCCACCACGGCTCAGTATGGGACACACAGAGGGTTGTGCAGGGGCACCTGAGCCACACCTGCATCTTGGAGCATCTTACTTGAAGCTTTAAGGGCAAAACTTAAGGATTTACAGGTAATATTTTTAGATTAAAACTCATACAGGTTTGTTATGGGGCAGAATGCAAAATGTGCATGAATGCTTGAAAACACACAGAAGTGGCCTATCTGAGGCTGATTCCCCAGAAGCTGACGCTGAAGTGAGGATGTGGATGCAAGTGACCTGTTAAGGAACAACTTCCAGGGGAGGCCAGTGAGGGAGGGGAAGCAGGACGGGGAAGGGGAGTAGGCCCCATAAGGATGGGATTTCAGGCAAAGTTCCAGAGAGGGCAGCTTCAGCCTGATCCCATGGAGGAGGCTTGGAGGGTAAGTTGGACCTAGAGTGGGCTCCACTCTAGGCGAGGGGACTGGGCTTTCATACCTCCACACCTGTCAGTCTTTGGACAAGGCCTGGGACGGGAGGGGCAGTAAATACCCAATCACTGCCACTCTCTACCTGGGTAGACAAAGCTGTTCCAAAGGCAAATCCTCCAAGTAAGAGCCACGGTGCAGGATGTCAAAAGCAAAACACATGAGGGATGGGAAAGGAGGCTGGTGGGTGGAGATGACGTAGATGAGCTAAAGCATCAGGTGCAGAGTCAGCGCTAGGGATGTGACTGCAGTTGTAATGACGATGATGGTAAATAAAGTGGTCCCTTGATGGTTGTGAAGGCCACACCTTCCAAGCCCCAAGTTCCTGTGCATCCTTTTCAAGTGGAATAGTTTCCCCGACACTGGCTTTCACTGTGAGTTTTCAGCCAGGCACTGACCTGCTCTGAAAACTCCCGGTAGGTTCTGATGGCCCCTGCCTCCAATCAGCCATCTCCCCACTTGGTCCAATACCCTAGAGGGCAGAGAGTCCCAGTACCTGCAACCCATGGGCCCAAGTTTTAGTCTGAAAGAGCAAGATAAGAATGAGTTTCTAGAACTGTTGCTCTGGCATTCCTGGGTCTGACTTTGGGGCTGCAGTCTGCTGAGTGTAAGGGTGCCCCTCCCTGTGGAATTTTCAACCTAAAAAAAAAAATTCCTTTGCAAGTGGGCTTAGAAAGGTCAAGTTGCTTGCCCAAAGTCACACAGTACCAAGTGGAAGAGGACAAGTTTGGATCCAAGGCTGCCAGAGGCCTGAGCCTGTTTTTCCCATAACATGAAGCCCTGGGACAAGCACATGGCCTTTACTTTTGAAGGGGGCCCAATGCCTGAGACTGAGGCAATCTTGAATACAGGAGACGGGGGTGGGGGTGGGGGTCAGAGGTCCATCCAGACCACATGTTCTTGTGACCGTGGCTTTTCACTCATGATGCCAGATCTGGGGTAGGGGTGGTAGCTGGAGAGTCAGAGTCTGCTCTTCCCTTGCTGGAGAATCTTTGTTGGGTTCTGGGCACTTTAAGCCTCTCCAATCTCAGTTTCCATCTCTGTTTAAAACATCTCTCAGGCGGGATAGCCATGCTGCACCACAGTTCACTTCCATGATAGTGTGTACATGCACCTCAGGGCCCTTGACATTCCAGGGACAGAAGCTGCATGAAGCAGAAGGCAGGAAGAAAATGAGATTTTGATTCCTGGGGCCTGGACCTGTCCATGTCCAGTCAGCCCTCAATCATTCGGGGCCCACTCTGCCTGGGAGAAAATGAGGTAAGGGGTGGGATAGGTTCCACTGGGGTGTACAGAGAAAGGAGGACAAAGAACAAGGCACTGCTCAGGGAGTCCACACCCCAGTATCAAACACCTGGAGGTGGACTCCACCATTTCCTGGCTGTGTGACCTTGGGCAAATCGCTTAACCTCTCTGAGCCTGTTTCCCCATCTTTGAATGGGGATCATAATATTAACCTATCTTGGGGCCTATTGTAAGGATTAGTTTAAAATGTTTGCCCCTGGCACAGAGAAGGCCCTTAGTGAACTGAAGCTGCTGCTAGGACTGGAGATGCGTGCGGGGAGTGACCTTCAGCCTGGGGAACTGGGAAAGAGAACCGGGCTGCCTCCCAGCTCAGTGAGGACCCCTGGGCCCCTGGCTTCCTTTTTTCGGGGCCTATTAACAACCACCGCCGCCCCACCATTGGGTTGGAGGAGGTGATCTTTAAACCGGCGCCGTTGATTTACCTCTCAAGGGCCTGTCACTAAGTTAATGTATTTACCCTCCTCAGTCACCCCATTTGCCTGAAGTTCAGTGGCAGCAAGTGGCCGAACGGGGCTGAGTCTAGGTCAGTTCAGCCTGGGCTATGAATGATCCCTGCCCTGTGCTCACCCGAGCCGGACCGTGAACAAGCTCGTCCCTTTCCCCGCCCGCGTTTACCGCTGGTCTAGCGGTGGCGGCGTGGGGGTCTAGAGGCAGTGATGATAAAGCCTACCCACCCCACAGGAGAGAGCTGTGTATAGTAAGGGCTAGAAAAGCTCGTGGCTTCTTCCTCACTGTAGCTCTGCGCGACCTTGGACAAATGTCCGCAGACTGGGGACCGCGGTCGCGTAACGCAGATTGGAAATTTTCAGTCTCGCAGACTCGGGATCCGCTCTCCCGCGGCGGACACCCTGGGGGCGGGCCACAAGCAACCGCCTCTCTGCGATTGGTGGAGCTGCCCGAGGCCACGTCCCCTGGACCGCTCCCCTCCAGTCATAGGCCGGCCTCGGGGTTTATGCAAAGAGACTGCCGCCCCGCCCCGCGCCCGGATTGGAGGCCTTCGTTTGTCGCTCAACTCCAGGACGCTCGGCGGCCGCCAGCGGGCTAGGCGCGGGGAGGGCCTCGCGGCGGGTCCGGGGCGGGCACCAGACCCTACTTCGGTCTCAGTTGCTGCGTCCGGGCAATGCGGAGTGGGAACAGAGGGCGCCGGTGGCTCCGCTCCACTGCGGCGGTGTTGCTTTTGACCTGTCCCACGTGGAATCTCTCCACTCGCAGGAAGGAGAGGGCTCGCCTCGCCGGCAATGGGAGGGTCTCCTGGACTGTGGATCGGGGCCCGAGGCCTAACCCTGTCGGCTGCGCAGGTGCCGCCCCCTCGGCCTCAGTCTCCGCTTCCGTACAGTGGGGCGTTGGATGGGGGCGTCAGCTGTTTCTCTCTCTCCGGCTGGGGCAGAATGCTGGGAGGGGAGGGATCCCGGGGGAGCCCGGGATGGTCCTTGGCGGGGCCTCCGGCAGTGTTTGGGCTGGAGGCGTGGCCCGGGTTGCTGTGGTTACTGGGGAGGTGGGGCTCCTCTGTCTTGGGATTTGTGTGAGGTTCTCTCACCAAGCAACGTCTCACGCAGCCTAGAGCCTCGAAGCTGCGCGCCCTACCCGGACGCCAGAAGCAGGTTTCTTTTCCACTTTTTGCTAGGGCGGTGGGGTAGAGCAAGGGCCATCGTGGGAGTGGGGAGTCTCTCCAATGGTTGGAACTGGAACGGTTTGTGGAAATAAGTGTAGTCCCCTCTCGGTCCAGAGATGGGGAGAATCTGAGAGGGAGGGGGCGCGGCTTACCCAAGGGCGCCACAGCAGGGCAGGAGCGGAGCCGGCCGCTCCCCTGGGTGATGGGACTAGCGGGGCAGAGCCCGAGCCTGCTTGCTGTACGATCTTGGACGTGACTCCTCTCGTCTCCTTTTCTCGGCTTTTCATCATTTCCTGTGTTTAAAAACTCTCTGCTTCTGAATGAGAAAATTGGAAAGGTAAGTTGCTGATAACAAATCTGAACTATTTGGATCTGAGAAGAGAACCTGAGACAGGTTGCAGTGAAAAGCCACATTATTCCTGTCCTGTAGGACAGAACAAGAAGAAATAGGCTGAGACTGAAGCATGAAGGATTGAGGTTAGATACATGCAGGGACTTCCCAAGATTATTTTCCAGGCACCTCCTCTGGGGATGGTGAATGCTATTTTTTGGCTGTTGGTTTGGTTTTGTCAGGAAAATGGAATAGCTGTCCGTTGGTCAGAGGGACCTAAGTCTGGCTTCCAGACTTAGATGGAACCCATGGTGTTTCTGGGACTTCCTATTTGGGGTTTGTCTCCAGGGAGGGCCTCGGTGATTCTTCAGGAGGGAGAAAGTGCCTGCTTGTGGCTTTTGCTTTGCAAAATACAGCTGGGTTTCATTTGAGAAAATGAAATGATTGGAACTATTTCTTGCAAGGGGATTTCATCAGCTCCCACCAACCCGCAGACTCTGCAGGAAGGACCAAATTGGGGTTTCCAGAGAGAGTGGGAATGGCCTTGCACTGTGGGCTGTCATGCTGAGAGAGTACTTTGGAAACTGTCGCATGCCTGGTCATCCCCATTTACCACCACCCCCAAAACATTCACACTGTCAATTGAATGCCAAGGCCTTTTTATCTTTCCTTCATCCTGAGAGATGGGAATGAGCCAGAGACCTGCAGTTAGAAGACCCAGGTTTGAGTCCCTCCTTTGGCTACAGTTCTGAAAGCTTCAGTTTTCCCGTCTGTAAAATGGGAGTGATAATGCCCTCTTCAGCACCACTTTAAAGCTCAAGGTATCATAGAAAGCTTTTTGCTCAGCCCGCATTCTAAATTGGCAGATGAGGAAACTGAGGCCTGGAGAAGGAGAAGAATAACAACAATAATAGCATTGATAACAACAGCTGATGTTTATTAAATGAATTATTCTATTCCGACTGTTGTGCCACGGGCTTTACTGCATGGAGTGAAATCTGGGAGGGCAAGAGCTCTTATATTTCATCACCATTTTCACTCTCAGTGTCAGTGCACCTAGTAGGTGTCAATACATAATTGCTAATCATCCCAGTTATGTCAGTTTTCACAGCATTGCCATGACGTGAGTGCTTTTGTGGTTCCCATTTTACCGAAGAGAAGCCTGAGGCTCAGAGAGGTTAAGTCACTCACTGAGTTCACAAAGCTGTTTATAGGGGTTAGCTGGTCCTTACCTTGGGAGTGTGCGGGTGTTTGCTTGAGAGAACTGATTGTGCACTTCTCTTCCCAATGTTGTATTCTGCAACAATATGTTGGTGTCCTGAGATTGGCCAGAGGAAGAGTATTTATACCATGGAAATAGGTAAAGGCCACAAATCAGGGATCTTTTTTTCTTTTAAGAGAGCTGTATGTGAAGGGTGTCAGGGATGGAAGACTGACCTTGCTTCGGCATGGGAGTCAGGGGACTCCTGGTGGTGCAGTGAACCCATGGGAGCCAGGTCAGAGGACCTGCACCCCACTGCAGCTCCCCTGTTCACTTTTGGCTTGAGTGTGGATTTGGGAAGGAAACTTTTATGAGATGAGGCTCATAGTCTATGCTGTGAGTTGTGTAATACAACTCTGATTTGGGAACAGGTTACTCTGAGCCTGGATTCTAGGCTAAATATCTGTCCTTCAATCGCAGAGTGGTGGGAACCACTGATGGTTTAAACAGGGGAATTACCTGATGCTCTAAGATTTATCCAGCAGCAGATGCTGAAGGGATTGGAGGGTGAGTCAGAGTGGGACAACTAGGAAGAAGCTGCTGCGATTTCCCAGGAGAATATGGAGGAGGCTAACAGCAGCAATCCCTCCCCCTCCTCCATTTGCCAAGAGCTTTCTGTATACTAAACCATGTGAACACATCATCCTGTTACTTTACACACGCACCTCTGAGGGAAGTTTTATCTTCAGTCTATAGAGGACAACATCAGAGAGGTTTGGAAATGTCGATATCAGAGAGTTTTGGAAATGTATATCAGGTCAGATCTGCCCAGGTTTGAACTCAGGTCTTGACTTTTCCCAAAGGTCACATTTTAACTCCTTGGTCCCTTCTCTTTCCTATAGCCCTGTCTTGGCTCTGGTCTTTCTTGCCAAGTGTCAGCCTAACTCCAGCTCCTTTGTCCAGTGAGACTCCCCCCAGCCCTGCTCCCAGAGCTGCTTCTGCACCAGATTCTCCTGGAGACAGGCCAGCCAGCCCCTGGGCTCTTGCCAGCATTCTCCCTGCTGAGCCTATTCCGGGGAAGGGGCCAGGGATCAAAGCCAGAGTGGAATGCCTTGCTGTCAGTCTTTTTGGGGTCCTGGAACCATAGCCAAGGAGTCCAGGAGGCTGCAATCAGCAACCCCAAGCAAGGGATTCATCTTGAAGGTAATGCTTTACTAGTGGGTGCAGACTGAACTCTGCCTCCCCTAGTCTGTGCAACTTTGGGAAAGTTGCATAACCTCTCTGGTCTTCCCTTGTCTGTTAAATGCCTGATTATGAGGATCCAACTGGAAAACGCATGCTTTGCTCCCACATATTAAGAATGGCTAAGGGTGGGTACTAATCACATACTTTCTTTTGTGATTTTCATGTGTTCCAACATGTTGCATGATGGCTGTGTACACAGAAAAGAAACATAGTATCCAGAGTTTGAGAATAAGAGATGAAGGTGTGTGATGGGAGTTACAGGATGTCACAGAAAGTCAGAGCTGCAGTGGGTCTCAAAGATACCAGCAACTCCTCCCAGTTTTCATAGTGGGAAACTAGGAGGGATGTGCCCCAGTTCTCATTGGAATGGAGCATCACACAGATGTGAGGTGGTATTTTGTTTTTTATTTCCTTCATAATAGTAAATGTTCATTTATCTCTTATTATAAAATCAACTGTTATTTAAAAAAATACACATAAGGCAAAAGAAGGTAAAATTGCCTGTAATTCCACCACACAATGATAATTATTGCAAACATTTGGCATGCATATTTCTCAGTCTCTATCTCTTTCTCTCTCCCTTCTTCCCTCAATTCTTCCCTCCCTCCCTTCTCTCCTTCCCTTCTTCCATATTTTACTGTTTATTTTTTCTTTAATGGGCTCAAACTAGATATATATTTTATATATTATTTTATAATGGGCTTGTTCACTTAACTCCACAGTTTTTATACCATTCCATACTCTTCTATAGCATGATTTTTTTTTTTTTAATTTGCATATGGGCAGGAGGCACCAGGGATCGAACTCCAGACCTCCAGCACGGCAGGTCGGAGCTCTGCCTGCTGAGCCACGGCAGCCGCCCTATAGCATGATTTTTAATAGCTGTATAATGTTGCTTTGGATAGAAATATCATTTATTTCAATGATCCCCTATTATTGGACGCTGAGGTTGCTTCCGCCCTTTCACCTACTACAGGGATCAAATGAGATGTGATTAAGATTCTACTCTCTGGAATCAACTTGGTTCAAACACAGCTTCCTCCTTTGTAAAAGGGGAATGATAATTCCTACCTCCTTGGATTGATGTGAGGATTAAATGGCCTCTACAGGAGCTAGACTCCTCACAGATACTCAATAAAAGTTTACAATTAGCAGTGCATTCCTGGCACAAGCATATTTTTTTTTGTTTGACTCTTCATTGAGCATTAATTTGAGTGTGCATGAGTATGAGTGTGTGTTTTTCTCAGTAGGACCACACACTCCTCAAAAGCCCTGTTTCCTCTCCTCCTTAACTCTTCCCGGTGGGGACAGTGTTTCCAGCTGGGCTGATGGCCCTAGGATCTAGTTTGGGAACTCAGGGAAAGGGATCAAAGGGAGACAGCAGCATTTCCCTCTATTTGAAAGAGCTGGCCCTCCCTTTTTTTTTTGTCTAGGATGCAGAGGTAGAGCTGTGGCTGACATTAGGGAATCTCCAGTGTCAGGAAAATTAAACTCAGTTCTGTAGGGAACAGGCAATATGGGCATTTACAACAAGGCCAAAGCCATTTATCCCTGAGCAGTTATCTGCACCTGGTCTCACTGATCGACTCAAGGATCCTGTAAAATTAAGAGTATTATGCTGTTTAACATATAAGGAATCTGGGATTCAGAGAGGTTAAGTGATTTGCCCGAGGCCACGCAGTTTCCAAAGGAAAACCTGCAATTCTCTGACTGCCCACAAAGTCCATGCACCCTTAACCCCTGTGCATTGCTGCATAGCATTTCAGCGTCACATGAAAGAACCTGGGAAGTTTAGTGCTAGAAGAGCCCCCAGAGATAATTTCGTCAACCCCAAATCCCAAGGCGCAAATTGAAGAAAGCACTTGTCCAAGTGAAAAGCAAGACTCCAGCTGCCCAGCCAGCCTTCTGCTCTAGAAATCCTTGCCCATTTTTTCTCACCTCAGACTCCCTGAGGATTTTAACAGCCTGGGCCTGAAGAAGTGAGGGATCTGGCAGGGGGAGGGGTGTTCATTTCTTCTGTTTCCCAGGGAAGAGAGAGGCAGGAGCCCAGGGAGGAGCAGAAGGTGGGATATCTCCAGGATTCTGGAAGTCGCCAGCCCCTAGTTTCCCCCAGGATGGCTGAGGAGTCCGGGGCTCCCTTGTGTGAGGGTGGCAGTGTGGAGGGCTCATCATGTCATCCAGTGATGCCCCTCCCAGTGCTGGGTCATGGGCTGTGCCAGAAGGAAAGATTCTCGGTTTCTGGCTTCCTGTCTCATTAACAGGTT
The DNA here is from genome assembly GCA_004026745.1 of Myrmecophaga tridactyla. Classification (NCBI taxonomy): domain Eukaryota; kingdom Metazoa; phylum Chordata; class Mammalia; order Pilosa; family Myrmecophagidae; genus Myrmecophaga; species Myrmecophaga tridactyla. The sequence continues at coordinate 46,458 of PVIY010002353.1, read as the reverse complement.
GGATGCTTAGCAGGAGCTCTAGAATGGTTGCGGAGGGAGGGGGGCCTGAGAGAGTGGGCAGTGGGGGAGTGGGTGAGAAAAGGCCACTGTGGTGTTAGAGCATTGTGAGGGCTGGAGGGAGCAAATGGCGGAAGGCTTGCTGGGCTCCCTTGGGGTGGCCTGGCTGTTTGTGCAGATGCTGCCCTGTGGGCATGTGACCAGTGAAAGTCCTCCAGCCTTGGCAGTGGGTGCCAAAGGGTTTTTGTGCTGGGTGGCCAGGAGCTAGTCCCTTCCCGTCCCTGGGCCTCAGTTTCCTCACCTCTATAATGGAGAATACTGCTGCCCTGCGCACTCCCCAAGGCCATTGTTATGCATGCAGAGCTGTGAAGGCAAGGCTCTGTGTCTTATTAATGAGATCAGAACAGCTTAGGGAATTGCAGGTGGTATTAATAAGCTCCCTCCTGTTGTCCCACATAGGTATCAGTTGTCCTCTGGCCCAAGCACCGAATTTGGTCTTTAAGAGCCTGGTCTTTGTGTTTGAGTCTCTACCCTCTCCCATCCCCTTACCCGCACCGCCCCACCCCCCCACCCCCACGTTCATCAGCCCTGTGACCTTTCGCAAGTTGCTTGGGCTCTTGGGGCCTCCGGGCACCTGGCTAGATCTACAGATGACGCAGCACCTGTTTCCTAAACTGCTACTGTGTGTCCAGGCCTGTGCTGGGCCCTGGGGATAGGATGGGGAGCGGCTCGGAGGACTCACAGTTGAGTCTGGGACACAGAAGTGAGTCAAGTAATCACACACAAAATGTAAATTCCAAATGAGGGGAGTCCCCAAGGAGGGTGTGCCCAAGCTGAGCTCTGCAGGTAGCGTGGAAGTTATCAGGGAGAAGAGGTGTGGTGGGCCGTGCAGGCAGCAGGGGCCTCTGTCTGAGGAGCTGTGAGGAGGCCCCTGCATCTGGGGCAAGGGTGGAGGGAGGTGGAATTTCATCTTCTAAGAGCGAGGAATGGACTGGAGGGACCAGAGAGTATTCCAGGGGTGCAGCTGTGGCAGGAGGCGGTGTTGGAGATGCGGTGGCCTGGGCCAGGAGGTTGGCCTTGGGGTACAGAGATGTGGACAGAGGCTGGTGAGAGTTAGGGAATGAAATCAGCCAATGGACTGGTTTAGGGAGAGGAAGGTGCTCAGGAGGATGGCTGATTCTGGCTTGGGCACCTGGGTGAAAGAGGGGCCCAAACTGGGGAGGGACCGGCTTGGAGGGTGGCAATATAATGAATGAGCTCAGTGGCTTTATAATAGGCATGTGGCTTTGGTTAAGTAGAATTTTGTCTGTGGATGGAAACGGTGTTCCAGGAGAGGATGCAGCATGAGCCCAAGCAGGGAGGTGGGGGGGTGGGGGAAGAGGTAGGACAGAGTTAACTCTCAAGAGTTTTCCTTGGTGTTAGCGGCTGCCCCTAAAGATGGG